>MU913255.1:12650-31141 GCA_036418165.1 Cooperia oncophora | reverse complement strand
AAATCTATGGAAAGCAAAATGCCCCCCTCCCCCCTGTCGACAAACTGCGCCTCCAGTTTTTCACGCCCCTTTCCGTTCCCTCACGCAGTCTACAGTTTCATAGGGCTTTTCCACGAGAAAAGTTGGAGAAACATAGTGATCAACAACGGAAACTAGCACAACTGTAGATAAAGACGAGATTCACAAGGTTTGAAGACGATACCTTTAGACTTCTTCGAAAATGGAGAGAAAGGGGGAAAACTCGGCGCACTTCGGCTTGGTGGGGGGGGGGCGGGGAGGTACTCAGCTAAGCTTGTTCAGGTTACCTCAGGAAGATGTGTAAATTCTTGGACCAATCTGCAGCTTCACACGGGTTTACAGTTCTTACCAGAAGTTAACATTAACTATTTAGCAAAGTGAACCAGCGAAAGTGCAAAATGCCCCCTCCAGGCCGGACAGCTAAAATTCAAACTGAAAACGACTCGCTCAAAGGCTTTTAGTCTTTCAGTGGAGTAGTAAAGTATGACCTAAATAGTAGAGATATCGTCAAACAATAACCATAACCGCCGACGTAATGACAACAAGATGAATGGTGTTCGTTGCGGATTTCTTCGAATGTTTGCGCGAGCGTGGTGGTGGCGGCAGAAAATCCTGATGGGAATCGTCGTAATGACGGGGTGTTTACCCACGGATTATGATGGCCAGTTCTTCATTTCGACACCACTCAAGCAACTTTTTTCAACAGCTAGTGAATAGCGTCGTTACGGAACACCTCATCATCAGGAACCAGCTTACAATCGAGCAAAAAGGTCACACTAGACCGATGACAAATGCGCTATCCCACTTACACACCCACATTCACATCGATTGGCTTTGAACTTCTGAGGGGTTGGGGGGGGGGCAAACAGACCTCTCGAATGTTCAAGTTGGAGTTGCAGCGTCAAAAATGAAAGTGTAAATATAGGTCAACTGGGAAGTTCCGAAAAATCCTCGAAGACCTACAGAACAGAGCCGCCCTGAAAGTATTTTTAGGAGATTTCTGAACCTTCCGCGTTGCTTGACTCTTCAAGGATAATAATTTCTGAGGAAGGGCACGCCCTGCCGTAAGGAAACGTTTCTGCGAACCAGGATCCCTTTGCCCGGAAACCATCCTATCTTCCTATATTTTCCCCAACTTCCTACCAGTTTCCGAAGTTTTCTTTTTCCTTCTTTGCCCAAAGTTCCACAGTTTTCGGGCCTTCCCCCAAAGAAGTGCTGTCGAGGCGAGAAAAGCCAACGACCGTTGACATTTTTAACGACAATTACAACCGTTCCCCCCCCCCCCCGCTGGAGACCCCCAACGTACGACGTGCCCTTGGTGAATACTTCGGGGTTCATTTATTTTAGAGATTCAGGTCACTAAGAGGCTTCGGGACAGCACAATACTCAAAGCCCTTATTTCCGGGTGGGCCGAGGGAAGGAGATTGTCGTAGCAGTGTAGAAGATTTGGAGTTACAGTAGGCCTGTAGCAATTTTATATTATTTCAGGGGACGTAGTATTGTGTAGTTCGCTGCGGACGGTTGGGCGTGTCTAGGTGGAGGAATCGGCAGGCAGGCAGGGGATCGTAGGGATCGTAAGTGGTTCAAGTAGACATTCCTTGATAGTTCTTCCTCTTACGCGTCCCTCTTTCCTACTCGAAGGCAAATTTCAGAGGAAAACTGGAGGATATTTTCCTGCGAAAGTCAGTAAAATGATGGGTGGAATGGGGAAGAGGGAGCGGATGGTATCAGGCGATGGATTTGGGGGTGGTCGTATTTCCCAAAAATTTCCTCAGCGGCAGGAAGCATCCTGTCTTATTAAATTATATAACCTGTTTTTGTCCTTACCTGTCTGGGACGGTAGTGGATCCCATTTACTGAACCACCCTAAAGGGATCGATACTCGGAACGGTCCCGCTCGGGCCGTCCAAGCCTTCCATCCCTATAGATTCAGCTACCTGGCCCCAAACTCGTCTGGGGTCATAAAAACACTAACTTGCACAAGTGCTCGTCCCGCGTTCACTGAATGACCGAGTCGCTTTCGAACGGAAGGAATTAGATGCGGCCTTTTGAGATGCGTGGCGCATCCCAAAAGATGCTAGTTAGACATCTAAAAGTCTACCGCTTGACTTCAGGATAATTTTTACTATACAATGGAGGAAGGCAACAAAAAGCTTAGCGAGGTGTCTGAGAATGTTCATAAGGTTTGCCTATTTCGGTATTTCAGGTATTACAAGTACGGTGACCTGACTGGAGGCCAAGGTCTTGAAAGGTCGAACCTCACCTCCCCACAGTACGAGCTCCCTTATTCCCATCCTATCTACCATCTTGCTGAATTTCCCAAACTTCCTAACCTTTCGCTCCATTTTAAAGCCAGAAACTTTCGCTGCTTTTTCTGTTTTCCCGAAAAAGCTGGCATCGAGGGAATGTTTGGGGGTGAGGTCGTCTTCAAGTAAGTACTAACCAGTTATCGGAAACAGTACGTGTGTGGAACATTGACAGCGCCGCCGAGTGGGGGCAGAGGCTCCTACCTGTGTTCCTCAACCAACCTAGGCACAATTACTGCTGCAAAGAATTGGAACCAGCTCACAGAGGGAATTGAGCAAGGCGCCCCCGCAAGTTGTAAAAGCAGCGTTCGCAGAGAGTTTCTGACGCCTCTAGGAGAAAGATGTTGATCAGGAGATTCAAGCTGCGGTGGCGCGGTGTAAGTGGCTTTGCAACAGGCGCAGCAATAAATTGAATTCATACCGAGGACCTAATGATCAGCGCAGAAGTGCTTCACTTGAAACGGAAGTCATCTCGCTAAGGGAGGTCGCATGTGCAGGGATACACTCCATATTGAAATGAGATGAAATGGTCGTGGTTTCGCTCCTCATTTGAGCGTGGCAGCGGTTGCGTTTCTGGTGGACATATTGCCGTTTTAGAACAATTGTGTAGCAACGTCTTTGTCAGGCTCGTGACAGGATGACAGTTGGGCCATAAAGAACAAACTCCAGGCAGTGATACATACATGCTAATAAAAATAAGGACGCATACTATGTCATGCTCAAAGAAGTAGGCCTGTCCGCCTCCAGCTCGGATAGTGGAGATGTGTTTCGTGCGCAGCGTGGTGTCGGTGATACACCCTCAGTGCTAGGATGGCCAAGTGGAACTTATTGAACGAGCACAGCTAACGTACGTGAGCATTCGCTCGGAACCAGCGCATGCAGTGCAGAAATTTGGCGCCAAATTTTCCCCTTTTTTTCATGAATTGAGACTTTTCAAGCAGGAAGCAGTGTGGCGGTGGAAGTTGAAAAAATCTCCTGAAACCTACACTGCAAATATCATATTAAAATAGTACTGTACAATGAGAGACTCATCAATAGAAGGCAACAGGCAGTAAGTGTACTTGACGAACACGTTGACTACTCCGCTGAGCTGAAAGCAGAGTCCAGTATTGGTGCGAGTGGGAGAGACGAGCCACTACTCTGCCTCCTTCATTGGTGCGGCCCACTTTCAAAGCAGTCTAAAGGAGGTACTGGGGTGGATGCCTCCGCCCATCTTCCAATAGCAGTAGTGTTGCCTGCATCTTTTGAGGCTCCTGGCAATAGGTTTGCGTATATTTCATACACAGGTCAAATAGTGAAATAAGGTTGTCAGAAAGGGATACGTCTACGCTCAACGCGAAGAGAAAACTGAGTCGACGGAAATGATAAACTTCGACGTTTGCCATGGGTTGCAGTTCATAGCATTGGTTCCCTCGAAAAGCATTTTGGCGCTGCGCTCCGAGAGGGCTTTCTGAGAGAGAGTTATAGCAATAATATCACAGGTGATCGAGTTACCGCAGGGTCAGTTGATTTTAGGCAAGTCACATCTCTGAAACACTTTGCGGCGCGCAGTTCGGCTTGGTGGGGGCACCAAGTGGTACTCAATGAGACTTATCAAATCACCTTATAGGGACCAGTATCCTCCTTCAACTAATGTGGTTCACTGACATCATT
Source organism: Cooperia oncophora (assembly GCA_036418165.1). Classification (NCBI taxonomy): domain Eukaryota; kingdom Metazoa; phylum Nematoda; class Chromadorea; order Rhabditida; family Trichostrongylidae; genus Cooperia; species Cooperia oncophora. The sequence goes on along the minus strand of MU913255.1, from coordinate 27,164 downwards.
CCGCAGCGTCCCCAGTGCTTCACATCTGGTAATCTTGTGTGTGGGGTTTTTAGAATAACTAGCCGTGCGAATGTGAACAAGTCAAAGTGTCACTATATTGTCGCTTCCGATCTACAGCGTCGCTCTTTTCTTTTTTTTGGCCTTTCTAGGAAGGCCTCAGTGAGAATAAGCTTCACTTCCCTGTTCCACATATGAATCTCAACATCACGAAAAAAGCGCTGTATGACTCGAAGGACCCCACTCCCCCTCTTGTTAGAAGCAGGAGCCTACCAACCACAAATACACAATAGCCGAGAGGTTCCATGTTGACTAATTGATGGTTGATTCGTGGTTTAGAATCTTCTATTACGACCAACAGAATTAGCAGGCCGCATGAAGTTGTCTCCCAGCAGGTCGCAATCCCGAAGCACGACATGGTGATGACGCAGCGCAACCGCTCGCGTCCCAGAGCTTCTGTCAACCGCGAGCCGGATGGCAAGGAAATTTGTCGTGATGTCTGCACTGGTTTGAATATACAATCACACCGACTTGATTTCTTTTCGCTCTTCGGCAGCGTTCAGACTTCTCGATGACGCGCGTCGTCGCACTATTCTTCAATGATCTCCCATGACACTAGCGGCCAGCGCTGATCGATACGAGACTGTGATGGGGGAACGTCTACTCTCCTATTGTCCTTTCTCGCTCGACCATAACGATGGCGCCGATCGATACTCATTAGAGCTGCGCTCCCATCTGAATGCTGCCTCTGAATGCTCAACCCCTTGGGGAAATGCCTTGCTTTCTGAACTCTTGAAGTGGGATAACTTTTGGTGGACAGTTGTCCCGATGTTCCGGAGAATCTTCGCTTTCATTATGTAGTGCCTGTTCTCGAGAAAATAAAGATATTATTACCGTGACCGCTGTTCACCGCTCAAAAACCCACGTGCACTTTGTTCCCATTACACCGGTTATATTTATAAAACAACAAGGGCGTCCGTAAAGTGCATAACGGTGGTCAAATTTCAGCTCACATCTGTTTGTGCCGCTTTCAAGCATTAATGACCATTTTCAACGTTTTAAAGATGAGGCTGTATTAGAAAGCTTCTTGTCGATCGATGGTCCCACTGACAGGCACTAATCTTCCAACAGAAGTCCACTTTCACCCAGGGTACAGAATTAGAGTCCGTCCCAAGAAAGACCGATCAGCAAAGTAAGATTTGGCGCAGTTTGGCGACGCGGGGGGGGGCATTTTGCACTTCCACTGCTTCACTACTTCCGGTTTACAAGTCTCACTCTGGTGAAACTTGTGAACTCTTGTGAAGCTGGAGCAAGCTCGTCTAGCCACCATGGTAAAACGTGTCAACTCAAGAAAAGGCTATCTAGATGGGTCGACACATCGATGGAAGCAAAATGCCCCCCCCCCATTATCATTGTGTTTTATCTCCAAGGCAAGTTCCTTATCCATAAATAGCTCCGGACAGTTTAGACGGGGTTCGAGTGGCATGTTCCGATCCGAACTGTGTACCATAGGAAGTCCGACGCGGTAACCCTGGGTAACCACTTCATCGAGGTATTCATTCTGTGCACTACTCAGGGGGGAGGGGCAATAAGTAGTACAGACGAATCAGTTCACCGCAGCCAAGGTTTGATAGTTTGTTTAACCGATTACATTGACATCACTCTTCTTGTGGCGCCTGGCTCCGAGCGATACGAATCGTTTCTGCCAACATGATTAGAGACAACGCTGTGGGAATGAGAAAAAAACCGTCTGGGGTTGAAGAAGGTCTCGAATCTAATATGGAATGGGGCTCGGGAAGAATTGTGAGCTCACTGCAAAGCCTATGAAGAAGAACTTTCTAAAAGTTGCACCACTATTGTGGGAGGGAGCGCAGAATTTCAAAGACAAAGTATCCTGGGGGTTGCGTCGACCACAATTCTCCAAACGGGCATCCGCAAGATAGTTCGCTTCTTTTCACGGCCACTTCTTTTCATGCACTTCCATCACACAAAAAAGTGTAGTCATTCCCAAAAATCATCGCAATTTAAAACCCATTCCACGCTGATCATGTGGGCGGAGGCAGTAAACCACTTTGTTTTCCTGGTTGGTCAGAGCCTCTTCTTAAGACGGCAGAAAAGAAAGGCACACCAGTGTATGAGCCGCAGTGGTTAGCCACACCCGCACACTTCCCAACCCATCCAATAATCCATCTGCCTTCAAAAAGCAGCAATGCAGCCGTTATCACTGAGCCTAATCGGGGCGTGTCAGCGAGGACCCCCGATGGGTTTTTCTGGATTTTAACGCAGCGCCAACCTGCTTCCTACTGACGGTTGCTACTTGGGGCGTTCAATAAAGTATGTGAAAGGTAATACCACGGAAAAGCAAGGCAACTCGTCCACTCGTCGATAATTTATCCATTCACCAGTTTTACGAGTTACGAGGATGAGTTTTTATGGAAACGGTATTGGTTGAAGGATCCACGTCGCAGTGACGCGCGTAAGCTGGCAACTATTTACTAACTAGTTGACCCGGTATACTGTAGCAATTCAGGCTTAGGCCAAGGCAGCCTAAATCGTCGTGCTGGTGGGCGTGGCTAGCGGTATCGCCCGCAGCATGTGCCATTTGGGTAGTAGTTAGCAGTATATGCCATGATCTAATGTCAACTTTTGCTATTTAGTGGAGAAAGACAGCTGTAATGTGTGATGTTAGCTTACTTGTCGTTGCGTGTCCTAGAACAGCCGCGCCTACTGCCGCACGATGCGCCGCGCGCGACGGTGCGGCAAACTACAACTGACTTGCCGGCCTCCCATGGCGACGCAACGTGGATCTCCTAACCGGCACCCGCAAGATAGTAGAGCTTGCGAAACATTGAAACATATAAATGAACCTTTCAATTACAATACGTATGGAGCTTTGCAACGAAAGTCAGTTACTAAATATGAGTAAGAAAACACAAGGAAAATGGTGAAAAATCAAAAGGAACGGGAAGAAGAAGAAAAAGAAGAATGGGAAGAAGAAAAGTGGCGCTCGAGAGATGAATCCATTGATCGGTCAGCTGGTCGATGTGGCTACGATCCCTTGCTTATTTGATCTCTGAGTTGAACAATTGAATTTACTAGAGTCATTTCCCCCCCCCTTCCCACCCACTTCCTCATGCCCGCTCTGTCCATTCCCTTACTGTGGTGTAGTAATGATTTCATGGGAAAAGTGCATTATACCCTCGAGCTCAGGAGAGCCCCCACGAAGTCCCAGATAGGCACGAGTGGTTGAAGAACTCTCAGCTGAGGAGTCCTGTTAGGGTCGCTTTGGGAGGGGACAGCATTTGACTTGCCGAACAAGGTCTGCATTGTCCTGGTTAATAGGGCCTGGAAGTCCCCTCCCCCCCCCACCTAGAAAACTTCTAATAAAACCATGATAAAAACTCTTTAGGAGACGATTTTGCAAAAGAATAATGCTGACGTTAAGCACTGGAATTGTCACAAAATAAACTACATTGTGGATCGGCTGCCCCCCCACCCCTACGCCAGTGTATAGGTTAATCACATTCAAAATGCACCTACGATTCGGAACGGAGGGAACTGGAAGGGAACTGTGTGCATACCACGCGTTTTCCTTGTAGGTACGCCAGTCACCTGAACTGTAGCTCTTAAGAGAGCTACCATGTTGACGAGGTTCGGCTTCGTGCCTTTTGCTACGGTTTTAAATGGCGCTGAAAATGAGCGCTATTTGCGGTACGGACACTGGATAGTGTCAGAGATAATGCTTCTAGACGGCGCAATTTGCCGACGGGGAGGGGGGGGGGGCATTTTGCACTTTCGTTGCTTCACTAGTTCTGGTTTACAAGTCTCACTCTGGTGAAACCTGTGAACTCTTGTGAAGCTGGAGCAAGCTCGTCAAGCCATCATGGTAAAACCTGTCAACTCGAGAAGAGGCTGTCTAGATGGGTCGACACGTCGATGGGAAGTCGTTAAAGTGCAAAATGCCCCCCCCGTCGCCAAACAGCGCCCTTCTAGTCAAACTGTACCCTCACCTCTCAGGACAGTCTCTCTATGTGAGGTGAACGCGTCCGCAGCTGCAGTAGCGTGCTTTCTTCTCACCTCAGCTCAAAAGTGCGCAGGAATGGGGCTGGAGATGAGTGACCTCCGGTCTCCTGCTGTCTCCATATGCCGCATGTCTCCACCCACGGTATCCTCATGTGCAGCGCCTGTGTCGATATCAAGTCTCGCAGCGAAACACGCCTCAGCGGTAGAGAAGAGAAGTGAGAGGGCGCAGACAAGCAGCGTGTTCGGCTATGGTTAGGCCTGCGGATGGTTTAGCGGCAGCTTGGGCAGAGTATGGAGGGTATGGAGCACCTGGGTATGACTACCCTCCGGTCCCGTTCCCATGCACTTTTGAGCGGAGGCAGTGGCACACCCCTGCACCTGCGGACCCATTCGCCTCGCACATGGCAGAGAGGATCGCGGAGGTGAGTAAACGGCATCTATAAGCATATTGGGTATTTCGGGTTCTAAAGGTGAGGCAGTGCCCTATTATAATAGTAAACTGATCTGAAACAATTTTCTGAGGCAGCATTCAGACTTCGCGAAAGCAGCGCTTCGGTCGCGCGTTCAACGCGATCGATGCAGTAGAAAGCATACTCATCGATCACGCCCAACGCGCTACAGAGGAGCTGCCGTCGCGAAGTTTGAACGCTGCCTTATTTGCACGATGATGAGTTATATACCACCCTCCCCCGCCCTTTTTTTCTCGGGTTTTCCTCATTAGAAAGCTACCTTGCTCAGAAATGGCATTTGCCGCGCTCAAGCTCCTTGGGTCTTCTATGAGGGATTGAGAAGCTCATTTTATAACGAAGTCGCAGAGAATGGCCCATTTTTACATGAAGTGCTAGAAAAGGCTAAATGTAGAGGAAATACCGTGGACCAATACGAATTCCGCGCGCAATTGAAAGCGGACCGTCCTTTAACATTTTCAGGGTTTTTTCAACTATCCATGGCATTTTAGCCAGTTCATATCGATAGTCACGAGATTTAGTACTTGATGGGTGACTGAATATTTTAACAAAATTTCCTCGAACGGACTTATAGTTGCGTGTATGGACGTTTCTCGATCAGATCTATACCGCTATCAATCGTTTGTCTTACGATTCAAAAAACAAAACTTAGATTTACGCGGTATCTCTATTTGCTGCGCATTGCCCACTTGTTGTGTGAAGCTCAGTTGTTCGAAGAAAAGGGCTTAATATTTCTTTATTTCAGATTATTCAGTGGGTTGTACACGTAGACTGCTAAGTTCAGTAAATGTCGGTTCATCCAGTCCTAGGAGGTGAAAGTCGTGTTGGCTCGCCTGTGGATGAAAATGGAAAATCGAGGTTGTCTAAGCTCGACTCGTTGTCTTACAGTTGTTTTATATTTTCGTTTATTTTAAGATCTCAGCAACCTGTTCCACCAAATTCTGCAAAACAAGATCGATTTGCAGGTTTGTCGTTGCTTTAAATTAGAACTGACAAATCGGTTTGGAGAGGGGAGGGGATTCTATATAAAGGGCTTCTTAGAAAGCTGGGAGCGCTTCCCTGAAATGATAATTTTTTCCGCAGGAACTTTTAGCTCAGTAGGTAACACAATAGACTCACAGAAGCATACATAGGCGTAAAGTGAAATGCAATCTGCATGCAACTACAGACTCACACCTTACTCGACGCCCCTTGGCTGAAAAAGTCTTACTGAATCTTTTATGTTGCTGAACGTCTTCTTGCATTGCAGAAAGAAATGCGCGTTGGATGTTTGTGGATCAACACTTATGACACGAAGTTCTGATTTATCTTACAAAAAAAAACCTCCGGGTATTGTCATCAAATCAAGCCCAGAAGACGCTTGGCAACTTAGCAAACCCGCCATATGTTTTTTCAGCGTAAAGGCCCGTAAATAACGTTCGTGAATCCGTAACGCGCCGCGCGGCGTTGCATTTTACTTTACGCTTAAATACTCCTGTGAGTTGATTGCTCCATTGTGTAATAGTTTCGTGAAAGGTCCTAGGTGGGCCCATTTCCTTGGTCAGAGAAGAACCCTGAAATGATTGTTGTAGTTTTAGATACATCTACCCGGCCAGCTTTGCTTTGGAGATCATTATATCCCCTGTTCATTGATTTACTTATTTTGTTTGTTCCAAAACTCGATTCTGTTAAGGAATTCTTCAGCTTCAGATCTTAAGCGACGCTCAGCGTACGCATTCAGTGTTTTCGCCAATGAAGAACGGGAGAAGCTGTTGAAAACACATCCTGATCTACCTATGGGGGTTGTAACCCGAATGGTGAGTCATTGTATGAGTTTCTGGTACCGCTCCACGGAAATGCTTGATCGCCAGGTCTTCCAAAATGAACCATATTTCTGCTACTCTCTTTCATCGCGCGAATAGTGTTCCATGGCCACTGTTACCCGTGCTTCCGCTGCATTCATGTCTGTAAGTGGATCGCCGCTCACCTTCCCTGAGAACTACTCGATGCACCCATGCGTTCCTTTACTCTTTTGAACGCTTCGGCAGCCCCTGTCTCAATAAGGACCAACTAAACGTTCTTTTACATCTCTGCCGCTCTGTCACCTTCGCGCCAGGACGCTTTGTCGTGTGCGTCCTGGCGCGAAAAGCCCGAGCGCAGAGGGCAGCGACGGTCATAGCACCAGAGGTGCAAAAGCGTGAGGCTAGCCAGATGGGGACTCCGGGACATATCGGGACAATGTAACGTAATATAATGTCCAATTTTGCGTCGTAGGACGCCATACAGTGGCGAGAAAATGCAGAGGATACAGAAAAGTAAAGTAGGTTTATTTCTGGACTCAAGTGCAGTTGTCGCGAACGCATGGTTGTACGGCTAAGTTTTTCGCCGTGCAGCGACTGTACGATCCAGCAGTCACTTGACTGTAACTTGATTTTGTCTTTTTCTTTTATGTATTCAAACAACTTAAATACTTATCTGAGAGCACTTATAAATTTAGATGGTTGAGAAATGGAAAGGTCTCAACACAGAGGCGAAGATGCCATATTTCGATGCTTCACGAATATCAGCTCTGAAAACTACTACTGCGAAGGTTGGACTTGATTGACGACATTCATGTACAACGCTTTTTGCCTGCAGATGCCCGGACTAAGCTAGGGATCAGAACGCGCTCCTACTTCGCGATCCGATCGCGCGATCGGATCCGCTAGCTTAAGCGATCGCATCGCTGCACTGCATGAGCATCGCTGCACTGCATGAACGCAGTTCAGTCGAATCTGGCCGTGGCGGCAGTCCTTCGGTTGGCGGTGGAGCGGCTCCAGCCATGGTCGCGCGAGCAATTCGATGGCGCGATCTAATCCCTCGAAAAATCCGATCACGGCGATCCAAGCGATCGGAAGCGAAGTATGAACGCGCTCTCAGTGATGGGACGTTTTCTGGGTTATGTAGGGCTTGCCTAAGGGTAGTGGAAGACAGTTCCCTACAAGCTCAACGAGAAATGCAGTTCATTTTGTATAGGGGGCGCAATATGCCGACGGGGGGGGGCATTTTGCACTTTTGCTACTTCCCATCGACGTGTCGACCTATCTAGACAGCCTCTTCTCGAGTTGACAGGTTTTAACATGATGGCTTGCTCCAGCTTCACAAGAGTTCACAGGTTTCGCCAGAGTGAGACTTGTAAACCGGAACTAAGGAAGCAATGATAGTACAAAATGCCCCCCCCCCGTCGACAAACTGCGCCTGTCTTGGGTGTTGTCATCGTGATGGGCCATAGTCTAAGGCAAGAGCTTTGTCCACAAAAAGTTGACCGACTGGGTTATTTCTTGAAAAGCTTATCGCAATCACTTTGTAGACACCTTTATTTTCAGCCGAATGTTGACGAAATAAAACTGCCGGTTCCTGCAAAAAGGCTACGCCCTATTATCCCATATACAAAGATTTCTTTGCCTATAAACGATCAGCCCTTGCGGGTGGAAACTGTTACGGAACAGCAGCCAGGAAAAGTTATTTTCGTACAAGGTTAGGCGTACTGTTTCCTTTTTATTCTTTTTTTGTCATTTTTTTTCAAAAATTTATGGGCTGTTATTGGACTTATTTTGTCAAGACGTGATTTCCAGGACGAGTCAATCCAGTGGCTGAACGTCCTAGAATCCAACACTGTGGGTTATATGTAGTTCACGATCATTGCTTATCGACCGTATCCCTGCGATGGGGAGGGCGTGGCAAGCATAGGATGCATTTTTCTTGTGATGTTTCCATTTGAGGCAACTGTCGTTATCTACTGCTCTGAACAAAGATATGGTTAGCGTTGCCCTAGCACGGGAATATCCCATCATAAGCGCAGTGGCCGTCACGTTCGATTGAAATACGAAGCCACACCCTCCCCGTCTAAGGGGTATAGGTCTGAGCAGTAATAGAAAGTCACTTTGTATGCCGTATATTGCGGCCAACCGGTGCTTTTTCAGTCCAGATGTGCTGTTTGTTTTAGCCTCTTCAATTTCCGCTTCGATAGCTCATGCTCTTGGAATGCCCATGAGTTCGCAACCACAACGAACGTCGTCGGCTCCAGTCATAGCTCGTGTAAGCCCCCCTCCAATCAGAACCACTGCTGTACGTGCTCGACAAGCGGCAAGCGTGGTTTCTTCGCAACAAATAACGGCAGCGGTGAGTTAATAAGGCATTTTGTTTCTCTTTCCTGTCGAGACTGTATCTGACAATGTTCTCATTCGATAACTTCCAGCCAATGTCCGTTCCTGTAGTACCTGCCGAAGCAGAAGTACAACCTTCTACTACAAATAATGGATTCGCAACTTCTCAGCAAGCTCTGGAAATGTTCTACCTTGCTCTCTGTGAGCCTGCGTTCCCTCATCCAAGTAGGTCCTTCACACAGTTTTCGGAGCAGTCTGGCTTGGCGTGGGGGCACTGAATGATACTCAGTTATGGTTGTGCAGGTCCCCTTGTAAAAACGTGTAAATTCCTGTGACCAAAGTGGTTCATCGCACCATTCCGCAGTTTACATGGGTTTACACGTCTCACCGGATCAGAGAACCTGTCACCTGCTATTTAAGACAAGGAACTGAGAAGAGTGCTGGATGGCCCCTCCAAGCCGAACCGCGCACCAAAATGATTACTATATTTGATTTTTGCTTTTTTTCCTCGTGTTTTTCCTCGAATAGGTCCTACAAGCTTTGTTCAATGGATCTTTGAAAAAATATAGTATTATCCACCTGTGGCCCTTTCTCTGCACGTTACGCTACGTGAGCTTACATAGCCTAATTGATAATGTACGGATGAATCACGTTCGTCTACCTCAGTTATTCAGAGTGTTTTATTTCTGAAGTTTCCCACGCCGTAAAAGCTCCTGCTAAGGCCCCTCCAGCCTCATAAATCAAAAAAATCTCAGTGGACGTCGTTCAGCCAACGGTTACGCGGCACTTCAGGCAGAGTGCTTTCGCTGCGAGGGCCCAGGGGTATTTTCTCGAGGCATCGGAAGGGTCTTAGGAAAAGAAGGGGGGAGGAAGGAAAAAGGAAAGAGGAGAGCGGCCTTATGCTCGACAAGTGCCCTGAGATGTATACACAAGCGACAATGAAGCTTCGATTTCTACTTATCTGTTGGCACCGTTTTCGCTGCTGGGCCTTTGATGACGGAGTTGGGGGTGGAGCTCCAATTTTTTTGTACTACAATTGAAATTCATGTGCTGTTGTAAACTCAGTATTCCTAAAAAAATGTTACAGATGAGCCGCCATTGACTCCATATCCAGCGAACTATTGTTATGACGAGTATTTGAGGATGACATCCGGTCAGGGTCCACTGTAACGACGCCTCTGGTGGTATAATTCATTCACTTTTCAATGTTACATAACACGTTTCTGGAAATGCGTTGTCCACTTTGGGCTTGAAGCAAGCCATATGACACTTTTCCATTGGCTATGTGCCCAAAATGTGTTAGTCTCCGCGTAGTCATTATATGTACACTTATAAAACCCCATTATGATCGACAAAACCGCGTTTTTATCAGGTGTTTGCTTGCAATTTGGCTGAAATACCGCATTTGGCCATTTTGAATTGAATTTTGGCCATATTTTCATTCTGATTGTGTGGAATGCTGAATATATTCAGTGAAATTGTTTTTTTTTCTTTTTTTACCTATGACAACAAGCATATCAAAGTCGAGTATCTATCACTTTGGCTTAAGAAATGCGGAACAGACTTTTGCTAGTCCAACTGCCCAACCCAGTGTTTGGAGTACGGTACGCAACCTCGGGTTTTCTTCACTTTGCATAAACTCTTCTCTCATGGTTTCTCTCCTATAATAAATACACTGAAAATTACTTTGCGAAATTTTTTGTCTCTTTGCAATAGCCCTGTTTATTTTTTTTCTAAAATTGAGCCTTTTTGATATTTTGGAGTTACCATATAACGCAATAAAAACCACAAGAACCCTGGTCTAATAGTTTAATGCGTGAAGTCCTACGCGCCTTTCTGGATACGTTACAAAGCTCCTCGCTGATGGGCGAGCGACGTTGCGGCCCGACGGACGAGTTGTACTCCCTCGTCTTTTGAGTTTGAGCTTTGAAGTGGCGAAAAGTACAATGTCAATTACTATATATTTGCGTCATATTATTCTTGTCTCCGCTTGAATACTGTAGGTTCCGCTACTCCAGTCGACAAACTAATGCACATCGGAAGTTGCCGCACGATACGCCACGCGCGACGACGCGACAAACCACGATTGTCCATTCCAACTCCTCTCCTTTTTTCGGCCGATAAGCAATGCTAGGTGACTGAGTATGAATGAATATTGTTGCGAGCGTGTAGGGTAAAGTTCAGGGTATTCAAGGCTCCGTCGCATCCCCAGAAGCACTGGGCTGACAACTCGCACACACTAACGAACGTGAGCTGTGCCTTTAGGTCCACTTGGGAATCATCGCTATGGGGCTGCGGAAGGAAGATGTGAGGTGACTACGTAGTAGCAATTCATTTCTAATTTCCGTACTGTTCCTTCAAATTTGCCTCAAAATGTCCTAAGGGGGCTAAGGACGAAAGGGAACCGCTTCGCGACCGCATGCGCTTGTTTCATATTTATTGCGAGTGCGTCTTAGTGAGCACTTTTGGAGCCTTAGAAAAGGTTTCCTGTGCAGAATTCTAATATTTTCTCATTTTATCCCCTTCGATAGACTTATCCTGCCGTACTCTAAACCCTGGAAAAGGGCTCAGCAAGGGTAACCTCTAGCACAATCCGCTGGAAGCTGAAGTGATTTCATTGGATATTGATTTCCTTCAGTGCTTACTGACTCGGCTAATATGTCTGTAAAATTGGATTCGTATTGCATCTCAATCCTGTCCTAAGAAGACCACTGTGTTTATTTTCTGTTTTCTTTTCTTTTTGAAGAAATTATTGTTGAATCGTGATAACGAAACCTGGTGTGGACCTTGTGACACACATTAAAAAACATTGTTAAGTTTTGTTTGGCAGTTTTGATTATGATGTGCGTTGGGTGTTCCAGTCGCCATAGGCACGAGTAACTGTTTGTTAGGTTGGGAAGCACGCCGCGCGTGTTGTAAGCGTTTCAAACGCTCTGCACACGCGCCGCTTACTTGCAACCTAAGTTGCACAGCATAGACTCGAGCTGATCGCGATTTCCGTTGGCGCTTTGCTGTTGCCTCTTCGTTTTCTTTTTTCTTTTTCAGTGACAATGTCGCGTATTGTTGTGTTTACAATATGTACTTATAAAGTTTATTACAATTCCTCATACATAAAAGACACATTGGCATACTCGTAATGGATTCTTTTGAGAGTTACTGACAAACGCCCATAGAGCGTTTCTCGCGAACATATAAGATTTCACATCGAAAGCGAAGTGCTAGTGTGATGGAGATAGGTTGTAAGGGGAGCTTGGCTATACTTTCCTCTTCGTCTGCGCCCTCCTTACGAGATGGAGTTCGCTCGATGGCGTTGCGTTCATACTTTTCGCGACTTGCGCGCAAAAGTTGGCAATCTGCGCGATGTTGCAACTGGCATTTCAATCATGTACAGAACATATTCCAGTAGTTTGCAGCGGTCCAAAGATTAGCCGTTGAGCGCTACTTGTATCGCGCGATTACCAAACAGCTAAGTATGAACGCGATCTCATTCTTTTGGGGGCGGTCACTGTTTTTTTGTTACGGTGCAGACGAACAGAAAAGGGTGTGGCCCAGGGTTAACCCCCCTACCCCCCTCCGACTACACTAGCAACAAAAGCAAAGCTTGGCAGGGGTTGTGCCGGCGATCAACACGCCCTTCAGTCGCATTTTTGATGCGTTCCGCCTACACCCCAGAGCAACCTCCACACCAGTAAAGGCTGGGACAGACTACATGCCACCAGAAGATGGTAAAGCTGCTCGAAAAATCCTTGACATATTTGACGTTTTCTATTCCTTGGGCTTGAGAAGTGAAGAAATGATCTCATACATGGAGATGTTGGCCGTCATAATTGCACAGGTTCGTTCTTATCGTCGTGGTACTCTGTGACTTCTGTAGATGTACTCAATTTCTGCACTGTCGCAAGACGCATCCATCCTTGGATCATACCCGTGTGGGCAATCATCGCCTAAAACCACACATAATTAGTGGAGCAGAAGTACGACCCTGGCGCCTTCAAGGGCTCAGTCCACGATGATCATGTCGGCGGAGACACCCAGCCGTGGTGCGGTCTCATTGGCACGCTCCTCAATACTCATGTCAGAGGAGAAGTGCACGAATGAGGCCGACGCGTGGTTGGGTATCTCCGCCCATATGATCATCGCGAATAGTAGCCTTTAAAGGACAAACTATGCAGGTCTGTTCTTCTGAGAGAGAATGTATGGGAATGCTTCTCACCTGGAGTGCTCCTTCTCGTATTGTGGACAATTGGCGCCGCTTGCTGTCGATAATTGTCGAATGTGCGCTACGAATCTCCTTATTCATAGCGGTCAATATCACGGGATACGCCGTGCATGCGATATAGGGTAGCAAATGCGTGAACGCTGATACCACAACCATCCACCTGTAAAAAATAGATGTGAAACATGCTTTCACTTAGCAAATGCTTCGCAACATTTCAGTGAGAAAAAAGTAATGACCACGCGCGCACGTAAAGTCAATACCTATACTGAACGCGTGCATGAAATTCCGGTGAAGGGGGAAGGGGGTAGAGAAGGGGCGTGTCGTACTAAAGGAGAAAATTTCGAGGGATGGAGTCGTATTTGGCAAAAATTCTTCCCAACGGCAGGACGTGCCCTGGTAGTAAGCTGCTTTTACTAGAACGATGAATACGAGTAGGGCAAAATGGGTAAGACACAAATGATGACTCCTCCGCCCATACGATCAACGTGGACTCCTTCAACTGTTGTCCCCGTTGTCCCACAAAAGATAAAAGTGGGTTTCAATCCCCCACGCTTTTTTATTGCCATAGTTCACGGTAGTAGGTAAAGTGCGTGAAAAGTACCGTACCTGTGCAGGATGTGTACCATAGAGAGGAACCAGAATAGAATCCAGTAAGGAGTCCAACACATGAGATACACGGCAACGAAAGCCGTCACCGTTCGTCGAATACGAAGTATCGATTGGCTATTGATTCGTTGTCCAGCTGGAAAGTCGATATTTTGAACGTTGAAGGGGTTGAAGTACGTAGAGGTTAATCCTCAGCGAGTGGTTGTTTCCGGGTCACGGGACAGGGGGGGGGGCGTGCTTGGCATGGTCATCCCAGGTTTTTTTTTCAAAAAGCTTGACTGGGTGAGCTTGTTCAAGAGGGGTCACACCCAAGATAGTAGTGGGGGGGGTCCTACTGAAAGATACTCATCACTAAAGCGTCCCTTGCTTAAACCCCCTTCGTTTCCCGTTTCGTTCTCCCAAGAACTCATCAAGATGATTGGGGATGTTTTGTCAGGGATTATCTCGTAAAAGCAGAGGCGTCCATAAGAGTATCAACATGGATTTGGAGGGACATGCCGAGGAAAATGACGTATATTCCCGTAAGAAGAGATCACCTGTTACGTTCGTCGAATAGCGTCGTTTCAGAAGTATCGGTACATTAGCGTAGAAATAGACGTAACCGATACTGGTCATGATGTAACCCACAATGAATGCAATCAAATTAAAAGCTGTCTCTGAAATTGAAGGATTTCTTTAAGATTTTCTTGATCACATAGGAGGGATCTCTTGGCACTTATCTAACTGTGAGGGACACTTCGCCACAGAACAGCCAAGAGGCACCCGGGCGATTCTATCGTCGGCAAGTCAGGCGACGCCGCACCGCGTCGCTGCGCGCACGCGACGCGGCAATCCCGGAGTTGCATTACCGTACTCCCGAGTTGTCATTGGAGCAACGGCCACAGCAAGCTGTGCCTCTTTCAAATTGTTAAAGGGATCGTCGACCCTTTAACAATTTGAACGCCACGCAACAAAACTCGTACGCGGCGGTCGTCACGCCGCCTCGCGCACCGACGCGATGTCTTGACGATAGAATCACCACACACCCCAGCCAAGACATCTAAGCCCGCGACAAAGATCAACCCGGAGCACCTAACAT
>MU913254.1:0-30905 GCA_036418165.1 Cooperia oncophora | reverse complement strand
TTCAGCTCTGAGTCGAAGGAAACTGAGCTCAGCTCTGATACTGTTACTTTTCGAACTAGCAACTACATGCACTAGCAGTCGGAAATTTCAAAATCTTTCTCATTTTTCCTCCAAAACTAGTTGGTTGCGAAGGAGAAAATGTTTGGAATTCATAGAGTTCGCGCTGGTTCCTGCACTGAGTGGCTGGATCAAAGACTTCTACTATTTGCGCTGATCACTTTCTCCGGTATGAGAGGAGTTTAGATTACCGACACAGTGTCGAAAGCTCAAGTTAGAGCAGTGATAAGGTTTCTATTGCGCGTTATCGTTCTCCTAGACGAGCTTAGGAGCCCACGTAGATGGAGCAGCGATATTCGGATATTTGCGGAATGCTTCAGTCATGATAGCACACCTACAACGGCGGTCATGGTTACATTATTTCAGTAATATAAATAGACCCGGCTCCCAAGGCCTCTCATCAACTCACAAAAGTATCCCATGTTCCTTTACCTGTTTTGCGCTCTTCTCCTGCTCAACGCCTTCACATCTGAGGTACAAGTCCTTCCTCTATATTACGCTCTTTGATCTTTCCCAGTAGCGTATAATAAGGAAGGAAGTTGTGATGGCCAACTGTAGGGACTATTTCTTCCTGCAGAATGTGGTCAGATCTAAAGATCTCCATCTTTTTAGGCGTGCATAGATCAGGGAGACACAAAGCAATGCCAAGAATGGAAGGCAGAAGGTCGTTGTAAAGATGAGTCAGACCTTTATATGAAGGCATTCTTGCTCAAACATGTCGTTTCTGTGGATGCTAGCTCCATATTGCATACAGAAATAAAGAATTTCTTGAATTTTCCTCATTTTTTTCTTCTTTATCGAAGATGAACACACTGCAGCCCATAGGGCATACGCCTTGGCTAAAATGGGAGGTTCATATTATGCTGTTAAGACAGGGAGAGAGAGAGAGGAGGAGAGAGAAGAGAGAGAGAGTAGAATAGAGGAGTAATAGAGTACTGAGGTCGGAAAATGAAAGGCAAGATGAAGAATATCCACCTGCAATAGATGTATCGGATGCCTATCGTTCAAGAAGTGAAGCCGCAACAGCGGCCAACTTGTGAGACCTTATCAGGATCGTG
The DNA here is from genome assembly GCA_036418165.1 of Cooperia oncophora. Taxonomy (NCBI): domain Eukaryota; kingdom Metazoa; phylum Nematoda; class Chromadorea; order Rhabditida; family Trichostrongylidae; genus Cooperia; species Cooperia oncophora. The sequence continues at coordinate 29,790 of MU913254.1, read as the reverse complement.
TGGCTCCATAAGAAAGAAGACCAGCACGAAATTGGCACTCATCTCACAATCCGTTTCTGTCCGTGAGTAATAGAGGGAATCCAGGGTTCTGCAACGCAATCCGTCGCCAAAGTAAGATCAACGGCAACTGTCAATTTCGAATAGCGTCATGTGACTCGATGGTGATACAGACTTCTGATTGAATAGATTCCGAACAACGAAGACCAGCACGGCGTTTACGATGCTAAGACTTCTTCGTGGCCGAGGATGTGGTGGATAATTTATGGGTAATTTTGTACATCGAACAAAGAGAACCGATGGCAACACTATTTTGCGACAAGTGCGACTTTCTGGCCTCTGCTTGAGCAACTCGATGATAAAAGGAATCGCAGGTGACCGGCTAAACTTAGGCTGTTTTTGACAGGTTGACATATGTTTTATTTTAATTTGCGTCAGTCAAAATTGGACCTATATAAACACCTCAAAAACCACATCTCTGAATCCTTCAGTCTGTAGCTTTACTAACTCTGCGACTAGGCCATCCAGTCATTTCCTAGCGAATGGCCACGCACCGCATTCCCTGCGGATTATAGTGCTGAGTGAATATATTAAAGGAGAAAAGACGTTTAAAGTCACTTCCCGCGATTAAGTAAGGCTATGACCTCTCAAATGTATTAGACGATCCGGAAGGCATTGTGGAGGCTGTGCTAAAAATCGGTAGAAACTTCGCTGAAAGTTAACCACTTATGGTGAAGCCCATGGGCGCATTTTAGGCCCATGCCGAACCCCACTGGCTGCTAGCCACTAGCTAGTAGCCACTATGCTATCTTTCTCCATTCCGAATGGTGAGAGTGAGTTGATAAGATAAAAGAGCCGATATTGTATGATGCTGATATGATAACGGCGAGTGGAAAGTCGTACGAACAGGCCTTTTCTTCTCTGCATGCACGTACAAGTTCGGGTCGAATGGAAGACACTTCGGACTGCTTTTTTTTTTGCTTCTTTTCTCCACTACTCAGTTACCTAGCACTCCTGCGTTCGGTCACCGCAATCTGTGGTCGCGGGCTTCGCAATTAAACAATAGTAACAAAAATTGGGCAAAGGTTATGAGACAAACTAACAAGGGAAGGATGGTAGGTCGAAGTGGCCATTTGAAATGGGATGTATACCGACTGAAATCTCTCCGGACGGGGATTACGGAACCGTCTTCCGCACCTGCTGCGGACATTCTAGGGAGAAGTTACAGAGCTTTTTAAGGGAGAATATTCGCATTCAGTAAAATTGGTGGCGTAAAGCTGATGAGGTTGTGGCAGCATGGCCGAGCGAGTACGTCGTAAGGCTCACGAATGCGTGGTCGAGGGTTTGGATCCATGCTGCGCGTGCTCCTTTGCATTTTTTTGAAAATGGTCCCTGTGCACTTTAAAGCTATTTTGCATGACTCTTTACCTGATAATGTCGTGACGTAATCTTTTTGAACTTATGGAGCCATTGCGAACGATTACATGGAAGTCACTTCTGTTGAAGAGATTTTCATACGAGCCGAAAAATTTCCAGCGGTGCTACACCACTTTGAAATAGACGTCATTTCAACAATTGTGAGTGATGAAGCGATAAGGTTTTTGCCCATCTGCGAACTCCAGCCATGGTTGCCACATCAACGCACTATATTATTGGAATCATCTGCTTGGTAATCTTGCGCAACTCTCGTGCGGGCTTCGGATTCGATTTCCAGTCATGGTCGTTTGGACACAGAGACGACTTTCGAAAAAATGCCCAAGAACATACGCGTCAAGGCGCAAACCTCGACCACCCATCTGGTGGAACCTACGACGTATCCACTCGGCCATGCTGCTACAATCTCATCAGCCTTACGCCACCAGTTCGTACTGGAATGCAAATACATTCTCCCCTGGAGAAGCTCGCAACTTCTTTCTGGGGAAGTCCGCAGAGAATATGGAACGTTTTCGTGATACCCGTCCGAAGATCTTTCACTCGGTATACATTTCATTTCAAAAGGCCACTTCGACCTAACCATCCTTCCCTGTAAAAGACGAGGTTCCGGAAGGACAGGCGTGTGATGAATCACACGCTATCGGTGCTCAGCTTCAGGAAATGCCACATTTTTCGAGTTTTCTTCATGAATGTGATACATCCACGTTCCTTTGAGGGACTCCTCAAATCTGTAATGTTTGCACTTAAGTACGCCAGAAGCAAACCTTCCAGCGCTCGAACATTTCGTTTCTGTGGATGGTAACACCCAAGAGCATTCCAGGAATGAGGTATATTCGAATTTGTGACAACGCCATTGACGGTACAGGAATTCCTTTTGTGAGAAAAGCGACAAATCATCTTATAAAATGAGTCGATGATGAGAGTAACCTCCGTTTGGGGCTCAGGGAGTATGACGGGCACGTGCCGAGACGTTTTGCAAACCACTGCTGAGATTCGCAAGGTACCATAGCAGTATTGCCCTCATATGCTTATCACGTAGTGTCTCGCGAGAATTCGATCGAGGAAACTTTGTTATTCCAATGATGACACTCTATTTTGCCACTAACATTAGCGCAGAGATGGCGAATTTTTGGGAGTTTCGGCCTGCTGCTTCATCATTTGAAAATATCTGACTGGGATGGTTGTCAGGTCGAAGTAGCCATCTGTGAAGAAGAGCATATCAGGGGCGTGTTTTTGAACGCTGATTTCAAATCTGCCTTCGAAAATTTGAACGACTTTCTGAACGGAATTATGGAGGATTGTTCGAATGAAGGAAAACGGGTCGACCCGCGGTTGCCAGCCGACTGATTTGCTTGAATAGCGCAAACAAATCCACACAACGGCAGCATGGGGTCGTGGGCTAGTCTTGCTTCATCGCGTGGTTGAGGATGGGGTTTCGAGGGAGCAAGTTTTTGCATTTTGTGAGATGTTTCATTTCGAGTCCAGAAAACATCCTGACGCCAAATGGGTGTAATATTCGCATCAGGGAGCAAAACTACCCCTGGGGACAGGTTTCTAGCCAAATGTGAGGTTATGACCTAAGTTTGAAAAAGTGCGGCAGCAGTTGATTGAATAATGGTCATGATGGTCCAGTAGCTTGACCAGTAATTCTAGTACCAGTTTCTTATCTATTGCTTGTTTTCGAACAGAATTCTCTTTTAGAAATCGGTTAAAGTGGAGCAGTAACAGAAAGGAACTGTCAGAAATGGCAGGAAGACGCTTTGCAGCAGGAGAGTGTTTCTGTAGCTGTATTGGCGTGGACATTAAAGTGAAGTGCACCCCATGGATGCTTCACTTTTTGAAATCAGGTCATAATGCCAGATTTGGCAAGGATTTTAACCCCTAAAAGTAGTTTGATCCGCTGAACACGAATATGTACCCGCCTAGCTCGGAAACTAACGCATGACTAGCATTTGTGCACCCAAGTGTACCTATAGAACACAACACGCCCAAGCGCAGCAATAACTGCATGCAGACCATTTTTCAGGCAAGTTCAGGTGAGCGCTAAATAATAGGGTCGCCAAAATCATTTTTTGCCGTGCTCGTGCAAGAAGCAAAAAGGGAATCTCAACAGGGATACCACCTCATGGCCTGCTGCGTGGTTGACGCGCAGGGAAAAGCTTCATAACTCTGTACAGAGAATCGTTCTGCAAATTTCGAAGGCAGATTTGAGATCAGCGTCCAAAACCGCGTTCAGTGAGCTAGGTCTCATTAAAATAGCCACTTCAACATGGCGACCTTAGTTAGATAGAAATACTGCAATCACTCATCATCATGTATCTATGTTCCTTTGCAGAGCAGTTCTGCGAGAATACGCTGCGGTGGGGCTATCGTACGTCAGTCCTTTGCTTTCCCACAACTCTTGCTTCAATCACCGGAGTATAGAGCGTCACTTCGTGAGGGTGCAGCGCAGGCATGTTGAGTGGGTGAGGTCCTGATGCGATTCGTACAACACCCCACCTCTTGCAACGCCTACACCCTAGCATTTGCAACGCTTATTTGGCGGCGACAGGGAAGCGAAGTTTGCGTCCCTTCCCTTCCCTATGGTGGGCTAAGAGGGCAGACGGGCAGACAAACTCTCGCTCCAACCAGGCGCCACACCACATCACATTCGCTTCTTACGGTCTGAGATCGTCGGACTGCCCTCGTAGCCCTCGACAGCCCGCCGGCGCCCCCCGGGCTCCCCTCACCCGCTCGAGCAGCCCAATACGGGACTCACAGTGCGCGGTCAGCTCGGGACCAGGCCGTCACGGAATCCCCATAGGGTGGGGGGTTCGTATTGGCCGCCAGCCTTTGGCGCTGCTGGATACTAGCCAGGAGACGGGGGGTGGGGGTGGGGCCTAATGAGGCGCGTAGCTAGGTATCGAGCAGCGCAAAGCTCAGCTGTGCTGAGTCCAGTGAGTTAGCGAAACTCGCGCGTTGTAGAGAACTCGGATATGTAAAAGCAAATAGCTAGAAACACTTTCCATCACCCAAAAAAAATCCGACAATTACCGAAACATTATTTATTAATAATAAGTCGACATATTATCTCGTAGATTCCGTTGTATGACTTGAAGCAGTACGAACTCATACTCTGTGTTCTTGCGGCATTATGGGTCGAGACCCGTGTCGCCGATTAGCGCTTGGCGCTGAGCCAACCTCTTTTTTCACACGAACGATCAGGACTTAACCATATCGTTCGCTACCAGCATGGTTTTCCAGAGTTGGTCTCCTTATCGCGATGACAGCAATGGCCGAGCACACCATCTGGCGGTCTGCTCGACACAGACACGCCTCCATCATCCATCATCGCAAGGGAAAACACCCTGTAAACAACGCGCAGGTTCGCCAATGGACTCTCCCTTGAATCCTATAGACACATTTGCTCCGCAGTGGGACAGACGATTTACGCACAAATTGCACCATCCCTTCACCTCTGCGCTGACCTCAGTTGCGCGCGCGCATCCAAAGTACAGCGTGATCCGGCGCTTAACGAACCATTATTCTGCCTCCTTGCTCCTCCACAGGATACGTTTTTCTGCATTCTAGCGATTCAAACCGCTCACCCGAAACGGTACACAGGGAGACGGGTTTTTTCGCGCAGCTGGAGAGTGTCCCCAAGAAGAAATTCCCATGCGAGATCTGCATTAATCCCGAGAAACTTTCAGAAAGAGCTCAAGAGGTTTTTAGAAAGGAAAATCTTCAAACACTCGAAAACCGTTCTCAGATTTGTGAAATGTGAGTTACCCAAAAAAAAATATATTATTGATTCAAACCTGTTCCAGTTGAAATCACTCGCCCAACGAATCCTTATGGCAAGACTTTCTCTGTGATATTCGCGACCTTCATAAACGTGTTCAGCTACTTCTTAGGAAGTGCAAACCTTCCTCTACACGAATTACGGTTCTCCTCTTCCACAGATCCGCTTTTGAGGAGTTATGGTCCTCTTCAAGACACCCCACTTTGCTGAAAGTTTGCGCCTCCAGTGCTAAAATTGCGAATTAATCTCCAGTCACGGCCTGCAACTACATACGCATTTCTGCTACCGATACTCCACAATCTCGGGGTTTAATGTCATTTTTTAGCGCATTCTTTTTGTTTTTTTTTCGCTGCCGCTGGTTTGTTTTTTTCGTTTTTTAGTTCATAGGTCTCGATTTGAACTCGCATTTATGCTGTGTTTATGCTACTCATCCTGTTTTTGATTACAAACGCTTGCACATAAGTGAATCAACTCAACTTAGGTAGGAGTGTTTATATCTATTTTTTATATCTAATTGTTTATATCTAATTTCAGGAAGTATGTAACGCCAAACAGTAAAAGGGGGGGGGTCGTACCGAACCCCCAAAAAGGGGGGTCGTACAGGCTCGACCAAAATCCCCATCAAATGCTGTGCCCTGCTCTTAACCACCTCTTCAATGCAAGTGGCATGATCAATTTAAATATAGAGTCGACACGCTTAGCACAAAAAATTGTGTGCTTAGAAGGCACTGCGCGGCGCCCTTTTGAGACAAGGGAGCCGCTAGAGCGATTATCCAAGGCACAACATGCTGACCCGTACGCCCACCGCACCACAAATGGCCGTACAGTAAAGCTGGAACTCTTGTCGCTTCTTTTATGATTATGAAGTACAATTGTTATGGTATGTTGTTGCCTGGATATACGTAGCCGCAGCCGCTGTTAAAGGGTTGTTGGCACAGGAAACACTTCCAAAACTCGTCCAGTGCCGTGCATTTCGCACCTTCAACTATTATACTACCTTCTAGAGCGCGCTAATTGTATAACATCATTCGTAGTTTCAGTATTCCTGTCGCTACAATCCTGAAAAACGTCAAAAATACACAACTTGTCACTACTTTGTTCAATAAAAGGTTTCAGAGTATGTTAGCTTCATTATTTGTAGAAAGACGAGGACGAAAAATAATACATTCTAATGTGTAGTAGTAGTAGTAAAGTAAGTAGGAGATAGTAAAGTACTCAAACATCATACTGGTCAGCAACAAGCAAATTTACCATGAGAGCACTTCCTTTAAGTAACTACATCGCTCAGCGCATTTCCTTTAGATGATAAACGAAAGGAGGGAGACTTAGCAGCTTGCTGAACAGCCACGCGTTCACGATCACTGAAGAAACGTTTTTTCAGGCGACCAATCCCAAGATGCTCGTCGAAGATTCTACGATACTCCGAGCTGAAAAAATACTTTTATAAGGCGGTCTATCACTCGGTTGCCTTATTTGGCTTTGTTGTCTAGTGCTTGTGAAGAGTATCCCAAACAGGGTTAAGCGTCATGCTGAAGAGTCCACTGGTACACCCCCAGTATATTTTCTCAGTGGAACGCAGCGCGGTGTAACTTATCTCATATATCGCGTAGGTTGTAAATGTTCATGAAAAAAGGACTCTGTTGTGGGAACTATGATAAATAAAACTCGTTCCTAGATGTAACCTGACAGATACTGTAGCGTTTCTGTAAGGTATACAGTCATATATGCTGCAAATGGTGGGCGGTGAAGTCCGCTCCTCCACGTGGTGCCACTGGAAACTGCCCGCTCATGCGGGCTGAGCCGAACGCGGATATTCGAAAGCAGGTGACAGGCCTTCGTGACGGGCCGGCCTACGAACACACAAGTCACATCACCAATGTTCAGTATGCCATGTGAATTCCGAGTCAATGCTACGGCGTCCGCGGGAGCCGACGCGCATTCGTATGGCCCGGCGAGTGTGGAAAGTATGCGAGGGTCCCTGATGCAAGGACGGCTTGGGGGGCAACCAGGCTAGTTCAAAAGTCATGCAGCATGGAAAAGGTCCGCGTAGCAACGTTGAATTTTGGAACGCTGACGGGGCGCTCATATGAGCTGGTAGAGGCACTGGAGCGCAGACGTGTAGGCCTGTGTGCTGTGCAGGAAACAAGATGGTCCAGTTGCAAGTCAAGGGACATCGGTCGAGGCTTTAAAGCCCTTCTGTGTAGCGAACCAAAAGCCACCAACGGAGTGGCTGTAATAGTCTCCCTGACGATAGCAAGCGTAGAACGCTTCGATGACCGCCTGATGAAGATCGTTATTGATATCGAGCAGCGGCTGTACCATTTCTTCTCTGCCTATGCTCCGCAGACGGGATGCTCCGAACAATCCAAGGACGAGTTCTGGTCCCTGCTTGAGGAGAAGACAGCTGGGGTGCCGTCAGAAGACGTCGTAATTGTCGCTGGTGACCTTAACGGGCACGTAGGCTCTACGAAAGACGGCTACAGCTGTCATGGTGGTTTTGGTTATGGGTCACGGAACGCCGGTGAAAGAATTCTCGAGTATGCAGAGGCCCATAACCTGGTCATCGTGAATACGAAATACGCAAACGAGACTCCCACCTTATCAGCTTCTACAGTGGGAGCCAAAACGCAGATAGACTTTGTCCTTGTTAGACACCGCGACTAAGGGCTCATCATGGACACGAAGACGGTGCCGTACGAGACAGTTGCCACACAACATCGCCCACTAATCTGCACGCTAAAGATCGCAAAGCCTCGGTCCAAGCGGACCGAGCGATGTGGTCTCTAGAGGATTAAATGGTGGCGTTTGTAAGGAAAGGAGGCAGCTGTAATCTCTCATATAAGACTTCCCACCATCACGACTGTTGATGAGATCTGGAAAAGTGCTGCCAAAGCCATACATGAGGCCGCTCGTTTCGAACTTGGGGTCACGAAGCCGGGAAGGCGTAGAATAGATAAGCAGCCGTGTTATGGACCGACAATGTCAAAGAAACGGTTCGCGAAAAGAAGAGGCGCTACCACGCGTTTTTTGCCGACAAGTCAGCTAGCAGCTGGCGTAAGTACAAAGAAGCGAAGAGCGTAGCGAAGAAGGCTGTGGCTGCAAGGAAGGCCGCCCACTTCAAAGATGTCAGTAGGGAGCTTGATTCACGTGATGGTGAGCGACACCTCTACCGAATTGCCAAGGCTCGGCATCGTCAGGCTGAAGATATCGAGAAGTTTCCTGGAGTTAACGACGAGCATGGCCGCCTTTTGATGGACCGAAAGAAGGTGATGAGGCGATGGCACGATTTCTTCGAGAAGATTTCAACCGTAGAATATGCGTACCCGGCCATCCCTTCCGTCCCCCCAGTATACGGTCCCGTTCAGAAAGTAACCGTAGAAGAGACGGAGGCGGCTCTCAGAAAGATGAAGTCAGGCAAAGCAACAGGACTTGACGACGTGGCAGCCGACTTGTGGAAGGCGCGGTGCCGGTACCCTGCACGATGGTTGACGGATTTCTCAATCAGGTCGTTGCTGAGAAGAAGACGCCCAAGGACTGGCAAGAGAGCACGACGATCCCGATCTGGAAGAAGAAAGGCAGCCCTGCGGACTGCTCCAGCTTCCAAGCGAAGTCGTATCCGCGAAATCGCCCAGCTACCTATCAATCAGTGCGGCTTTGTGGCAGGTTGTAGCACCATCGATGCCATACATGCAGCGCGTCTTCTGCTGGAGAGACATGGTGAGAAGCAAGTACCACTGCATCTAGCTTTCCTGGACACAGAAAAGGCGTTCGATCATGTTCCGCGTGAAGTTATATGGTACGCATTGCGGCAACACGGCGTTCATGAAGAGCTTATTGAGTGGGTGCGCATCCCATACTCCAGCTTAAAGAGCCGCGTGCATGCACCATCAGGCACCTCGCAGGACTTTCCCATCACGGTAGGAGTGCATCGAGGCTCTGCGCTTTCTCCACTCCTTTTCGTGGTCGTCTTGGATGCAATTTCACGAGATCTCCGGAAGCCGAGTCCACGGACGCTTCTCTACGCAGATGATGTGGTGCTGGCCAGTGAAGACAAGAAAGAACTCGAGCAGCAGGTGCAAGCCTGGTCTGATCGCCTGACGAAATTCGGATTGAAGTTGAACATCAAGAAAACTGAATACTTGACGACCGATACAAATGAGTCCGATTCCATTAAGACCAGTGGCATCGAGTTCACACGCACAAGAGCCTTCAAGTATCTTGGATCAGAAATTGTGTTCGATGGCAGTCTGATTCAGAGCTGAACTCTCGTGTAAGTGCAGCATGGGCCAAATGGCGCTCGATGACTGGAGTTCTCTGCGACAAGACCATACCAGAGCACCTCAAATCGAAGATATATAGAACTGTGGTCAGACCAGTAGCGCTATACGGGGCTGAGTGCTGGCCTACAACCAAAGAAGTCGAAGCCCGCCTTAGTATGGAGATGAAAATGCTACGTTGGACGGCCGGTGTCACCCGTATGGATCGGATTTGCAACGATGACATACGCAAGAAGTTTGGCGTAGCTCCCATAGTTGATCAAAATGCGAGAGTCTCGTCTACGATGGTATGGACACGTACTTAGCGCGAAGGCGGACACCGGCTGCACAACTGGTCTCCAGCTCGAGGTGCTCGGCAAACGGCCAAGAGGACGCCCTAGGCAACGTTGGCTTGACACGCTGCACGCGGATTTGAAGATAGTTGGTGCTCACTCTGATCAGGCATTTGATCGGAATAAATGGCGTAACAAAATCAGGAGAGCGGACCCCGTCACAGAGCGGGACAAACGCCGAAGAAGAAGAAGATGCTGCAAATGGTGAACGCGTCAGTGGGGCTGAGTATGGCGCACCACCATCCTGTTCTCCATCGAGTGTTGAAGCCGGACGGCGACAGCAATTTTTAGGAACCGACTGGTATACTCCTTATCCCTGAGGAGGGTAGGCGTGGCATTCGAACATGGCTCAGAACTGGTTACGCGTGGCATGTTTCATATTGAGTCAACCACCATCGTGTTGTTGCTTTGCAGAGACGTGACCACATTTGGGTCAAAATGAAAATATCTCTCCGGAAGCATAGCCACCACGACGTTTAGTTGAAGTACGCAGCCACGCCTACCTCATCTCAGAGATTTCGAGTGTACAAACTATGCAATAAAGTCCCTCGCTTTTTGCGAAAAATAAGAAAGAAACGAGCTTTCACTGCGTCGAACCCATCCTTCTTGACACACCCACCATTCGCAGTGGACAAGCCTATGTCTATTCCATTTAAGACACTTTATGAATGAGCGCTCAAAAAATAGCCTTCACGTGGGAGAGGCTTCAGAAAATTGTAAGATGGCGGTGCCAACAAGGTAAGAAACTGCACTGACAAGCTTTGTTTACGTCTTCTCACTTCGAATTACTTAACCCTACATTGCGCCGTATATGCGACGGATTGGCTTTTAGGATAAAAACCCTCGCTATATAGCGAAGAGGCGCTTATCCCTCATACATGGAAGGAACATACATCTATGTAAGATGTGAGTGGCGAGGCGAGCCGTGAAGCTGTATTAGCGGTGCTAACGTGCTTGCGGGTTGCGGTGGAAGGCGGGGGGAGGACAGAGGGTGGGGGTGGAAGACCACACGACTGGCGGCAAGCGATGACTCATGTGCTCTTCTGCTCATTCCAAAAACTTGACAAACTTGCAAAATAGTACCCTGCGTTTTGGTCAAATCTGGTAAATACACCATTAGACCGTTGGCCGTTTTAGGGTGCTATATTCAAACGGTAAAACAGTTGTACGACAAACGACAAAACAGTGTAAAGTGCAAAGAAACAAATCCAGGCCGGATCATGAGATTATTAAGATTTTTATCTAAGCCTAGGATTCTAGCCTGAGTGAACCCATGGGTTAGTGTCAAAGTGACATTATTGATGCGGTGGATGCTTCGCAGTACTTAAAGAAAAACCTACTCCAATAGCAGGTCGAAGAAGTTGGATCTTGAGCGTCCTCCTCGCAGTGAAAATTCGACGCAATTCACCTCACCAAGTCACTTCACCTTCCCATTCGTAAACAATTTGTACTCTGCTTCAAACAGGCCAGGAACCATCTATGGGCTTTTTCGAACGCTATTTCGTCGGAGGAGGAAAGGAGCAGAAGAGCAGGTGAGTCGTGATCGCCGCAAGTGATGTGCTCTATCAGCTTCATTGAAAAGTTTTAGCCTTGCTCAGGACCAAGTTCTATGGAGCGACAAGTGCGACTGGTGTTGCCAGGAAGCTTCTACCAGACAGGTTCTGAGCGGGTTGCAGTTCCAGAATCTTCTGAAAGCGCCCTGTATTGAAAGGTCCGCCGTCAGCGATTCTTCTCAAAAGGACGACGAAAACCTCTTGTTGGGCACGCAAGATTTCAGCTTTCTATGACTCATTTCAATAATTTAAAACCAAAGGCAAAAGAGAAACCAGGGAGAGAATGTTATCGGCAACGGGGAAACTTTCTTCTGCACGCAGATTCACCCCTTTCAAGGAATATCTAGTCATGATCCATGCAAACGATAGGGCATATAAAGGGGAGAGCGTGGATCGTAGCTATGACTGTCTTATTACTTCATTGATGTAGACTCAGGGTGGCACAATCGATGGGAAAGCGGCCGTGCCAGCACTAATCTATGCCGCTTCCGTGACAGGTGGAGTTTTTCGAGGTGGTCCTGGCGCGAAAACTTGTAGCGCAGAGAAGCAGTGCATTGCAGATGCCAGCTCTACAAAAGGTGAAGAAAAAAACGCATCGCAAGCCACGGCGTGAGCTTGGTTCAGACGGCTCTTAGGTGCATGGGGCTTTTATCGCATAAAAGCTCGCATGTGTAGGGTCACTGTGGCGAATGAGTACCAGGTAGACGTAAGAGTGTCTATTAAGGGAATTGAGTACGAGTTATCTACGCTCACCGCTGCTTTTGACTCTGTTAACAGATGAGTTCAGAGAGGAGATGGAAATTGATGGAGACCACGACACCCGCGCTTCTTAACTTTTATTGAACTTCTGTTACATTTCAATTACCTAAGAAGATATGCCGCTGCGAATTGAGCGAGAAGGGTCGTATAAAAGCTCTAGGTCCTGGTAGTCCAAAGAAATGCCTTTACGACACGTCCTCTACCCTATAGAGTAGAGTGCGTCGACGCGAAGAAGATCTCAGCCATGGTTGAGCTACGCACTTTACCTCCACTACGATTCGTACTAATATTTCACATGTTGTTGTGGCTGCCGGAGTCGTCCAGAGAATATTTATTAGGGAAAAGCAGAAGAATATAGAGAAGAAGAATGAGTACCAGTGCAAAATGTGGCCCTTTTATAGGCCCAAGGAGATTTCTAGAAAATGGCGGGCCGCTAGAAAATGGCGGGCTGCTAGATCGTTGTGGGTGATCTGCGACCAACCCCAACACATGTGAAGGTCGATAGCAATTTCCACTGGGAAAGTATATAGTGCAGAAACTCTTTTCGCTGAGCTAGGTCATCGACTCTACCTCTTCATTCTCAAAACTGGAGGTGAGTCGTATACCTTTGTCTCTTTCAAAACAAGGTGTTTCGTTTTTTCCCTTTTTGACTTCGCTCGATGAGTATACCGACTGTGATCCACCTGGATCTTTCGAAAATTCCACTAAACTTCATATCCGATAACGCGGATTACTTACTCATTATAAAAGGCAGAGTCACAAACGCTGAGGGCGGGCAGTTGTTGCCACTGTCATTGGTGGAAGGGCTGGGTGAGGTGTAGCCAAACCCCGTTCTGCGGCCCTCCCACCAATTAAGCTAGCAACACCGACCCGTCCCCAGCTGCTCCCAAGTGTGCATGCATGATGCTGCAAACACAAGTAAAGCTCTAAAGCAAATAGGTAAGTAGAGATGAATGTAAATTGGAATGTCATAGACAAAGCAAAACCATTGCACAATAGTGATCTAACCACTGACCTGATTGCATAGTAAACGAAGAAATTCACAGAGGTTGCTAAAGTGACAAAAAGGTTGGCAAACTGGCTCAAATAGAACATATTGATGTTAAGCTGTAGTGCTGCACTTACGAAAAATACACAGCTGGTGGTAAAATAGCCTAACACTATGGTTAGACTTATAATAATCAGAGAGCGATAAATGCTCTTCAAGTTGTCGTCGCCTGAAAGATTAGTTGGAAGCAACTGGTTTGTTTGGAAGTTGTGAAGCAGCTCTTGCGGTTATAGTGCCCAATTTCAGTTGCAGCTTTGTGCATTACTTTTTGCGAGGTTGCTGACACGTACAGTTCTCCACAATGATAGTTCCACCCATAAATATTACGTAATCCCTTCTTACATGAGATTTTCAAAATGCCTCAAATAGAAAATGAGGTAATAAGCAATATCAATGTGCATTTCAAAACCGGAAACTAATTTGAAAAATTCAGTTTTTTTTGTTCGCTTTACTGAAAATAGGTACTCTGACTCTGAAAGTTCCACAGAGTGATAGTTCCGCCAAACAAATGGATCATCCATCAACAAGTGCACAACAAAATCAATGAATTGTTGATTCAGTAATCTACTGGAGCTCCGTTTCTCCGAATAAGCTGGGAAATGCGGTTGTCTGTGCTCGAATAAAGGTTTTAGATGAGTTTTCACTCGACATGCTGCCATGCATCAATGATTGACTCCTTAAGCTCACGGACACCGTGGAATCGCTCATTGCTCGCATAGATCTGGCGCACTATGGAGCCCCACACGTTCTCGACTTGGTTCAAGTCGGGGCTACTCGCTGTCTAGAGCAAAAGGGCGATTTGGTGACGAGTGAATCATGCTCAGCCAAAAACCATCCTTACTTCAACGGTTCGGCAACATCTTTCAGCAACCAATTAGGTTTTCGCGATAGTTTTTTGTTAGAAGCAGAACCTGCCTCATATTTCCCTGTAGGTGAACTCAGGAGTTTTTCAAGATACGCTGAACAGTTTCCTATAAGACATCAACCTTCAAAGTTGACTTTATTTACCAGCACATTGGAGGACTGGATGCTTCTCTAAAAATACGCCGCTTTTTTGGATCAGAGAGCTGAGGTGAACGCCCAGAGCTTCTCTTCATTCTATATCCTGCAGGTTGTTGCAACAAATTTGTTGATCACATGATGACCGCAGTCCAGATCGCCGTGCGAATTTGATCGGTTCGAAAATCCTTGAGTCTTCTTTTCGACTGTCTGTTCTTTTTCAAATGCGATAATGGATGCCCTCTCGGCCATAGCCTAGAAATGGCAAGGTCACAATGATGAGACGTTCTACTCAACAAAAAAAAAAGACGCAGCGACAAAATATGAGGTGGAACTATCTTTGTGGAATTGTCAGAGTACCAATTTTCAAAAAAAGAACAAAAAAAAGCTGTTCTTTCAAGTTAGTTCCGGTGTTGACATGCAAAGTGGTATTGATATTACCTTATTTTCTATTCGAGATATTTTTTGAAACACTGCGTCCTAAAAGTAATGCTTCCACCCATAAATCTCACAATATCCCTCCCTACACGACGTTTTCAAAAAAAAAACTCTCAGGTATAAAAATGTGGTACTTACAGTACCAATTTGCATGCCAACTCCGAGAACCGACTTTCCAGAGCAACTTCAACTTTCTTAATTTTTTAAAATTTCTCACTCTGAAAGTGTCCCACAAGTAACACTTCCAGTCAACGAATCGATTCAGAAAACAACAAGTGTACAGCAAATTTAACAAATCGTCATTTCAACAATCTATTGCGCCGCCATTCTTTCGAATAAGTTCGAAATGCGGTTGTCCATGCTCGAATAGAGGCGGTCTATAAGTGTTTTTTCGACATGGTGCCATGCATCAATGATAGCCTCCTTGAGGCGAACGGACATATTCGAATCGCGCATTGTGCGCGTATATCCTGCATACCATGAAGGCGCCAAACATTCTCGATGGGGTTTAGGTCTGGGCTATTCGTTGCCAGGCAAAAGAGTGATTTGATGACGGCTGAACCACGCTCGAGTGCTCCGGACTGACATGGATTGGTGCATTGTCTTGCACGAATACAGGACTTCATGCCGTATCCTTCGCCAGAAAAGTAACAGACCTCGTCGCCATTACCTCTATGTAATCGAAAGTGTTCATTTTCTTCGAGTAGGCAACACAGCTTCAAAACGTCCCGTTGATCGCGATCGCAGCCCAGACCATAAACTTGCCCTTCTCTGAAGTTCCGCCTCGAAAAATTTAGCTTATCTTTCCTCAGATCGTGCCAGTAAAAACGATTTCCATCTGGGGCAATCGCAGTTGAATTTCTTCTCATCGGAAAACACGACCTAAAGAAAAAAAAACTGAAAAGACAAGCAGAGGGGCCCCGCAGCCAAAAGCTAACCTTGCTCCAGTTGCTTCGGCAGCATCTTCTAGCAAAAGCAAGTCGGTTTTCGCTCTCTGCCAGGAACGGTGCTTCCTCATTTTCTCGCTCTAAGATGGACTCCGACTTCTTCAAGAGCACGCCAAACAGTATTTTTCGGGACAATGAGCTTCAAGGATGACTTTATTTCCCTGCATGACATCGTGGAGTTGGACTTCTTTCAGGATACGACGTTTTTCTCGTTCAGACAGCAAAGGAGGACGCCCAAACTCTTCCTGATTCCACATCCTGCGGGATCCCTGACAAAATGATTGATCATAGTGACTGCGGCCCAACTCTCTTACGAATTGACTGGTCGACAGTCCTTGAGACTTCTTTGGCGATAATCTGCCCCTTTTCAAAGTCAGACAGTGAACCCCTCTCGCCATAACCTCGCATAACCTGGAAAAGGTCAAAGGTAGTGGTGATGAGAAAGTTTACCCCGAAAAAAAAGAAATGCAATGGGGAAATATGCGTGGAAGTATACTAGTGGGACATTGTCAGAGTGAGAAATTTTCAGATTTGGTACTGGTAATTACCACATTTTATACCTAGAGGCTTTTTTTGAAACGTCGTGTAGAGGGATATTGTGGGATTTATGGGAAGTATACTTTGGGAAGCAGTGTATCAATATGTGGAGCAGTGTGGTATACCCTGGAGCATTTCTTTGCTCTCATCTACAGCTCACTCGAAAGTCAAAGAAGATACACTGCACATCCCGCTATTCAGTAGCGTTTGTTGCGTACATTATTTGAACATGGGAGACGTGCAACAGAATCTTCTGGGGCACGGCCCGCCGCAAGCGGAGCGTCGCGCGGCGAGTGACGCAGCAGCTCAGCGGGCGCGCATTTGCTAACTGATAGCCTTTGCGATTGGAGCGATTGATTTATTGCAGCACACAATTGCGACGTTTGATTTCATTAATAATTGAAAATCTAGCGGCTCTTCTCTGATAGTAACACGCAATTGTTTGGCGGATCCATAGACGCAAGTTCAGGAAATAAAAATACAAAAAAATCAAATAAGGCAGTTATTCTTCCCTATGCTTTGTGGTGCACATGATTCGCGCAAGTCGTCAGCGTCAACATTTAATAGATAAATGGTCAGTTTTCCTGTGAGCTGCTGTGAAAGATGACACACCAGAGCAAATGTTAAAGATCCTAATGAAGTTCATGTTTAATGAACTTTTTCATTCTCTACGTAAAAAAAAGAAAAACTGGAGACTCAATCGTAAGTGAACACAACGAACTCGATCTTGTGTTCTTCAATGTTTACCATCCCTCCAATATCCCTCTTAAACGGCCAGATGCACGAGTCGTCTTCTTGCTGCTGCGATGTCACAGGCCCAACCCACACGATGCACCGGATGATTCTGTTGCTGCACACTCAAATTGGCTAAGTACAAGGACCGGCAACATTCTTGCCACTGGCTAAACAAGAATCAAATTTCCTCACATTTCCGAGCCGATTTCCAAGCCGAAGCAGCGGGGAAAGAAAGGAAAGAAAGTTATGGTGATGGCTCTCGATCCATTCAACTATCAGCAACTAACAAAAGTACTTTCAAGAAATTGAAAACTTAAACTTATGAATAGTGATTGAGTGATTAATAGTAAGAAGGCCATTCTACTCTGCTAAGGCGATAAGTCCAGTCAAGGTCAATAATCGCCATCCGCTAGCGTATCTCAAGCGGGCATTCTATTAAGAGCTCAGAGGCGAACGGCTCAAAGTTTGGTCGAGGATCGCCATCCGCTTGCGAGCGTCCCTTTGAAGACACATGGTACGCTCAGACACATTGAGGGTGTATGAGACTATCAGCCCCCAGCTGTCAATTTTTCGTGGTCCCTCCGCCTAAAGCTGCAAGGGGTCAGAGTACGGGCCGTGGGAGAGTCGTAATTCCTTGCTACGCCGCCCGTTTCGCAAATCACGTTTTTACCAACACGGCCGCGCGCGCGGTCCGCGTGGCAGCTCTCTTGGCTTTTTGCAAGTCCTGTGCTTGCGCTTTGGAATACAAGTAAAACGCAGTTTTCTTTATGCGGATAACATTTTAGGTGCTGCAAAATAAGAACGAAGATGATGACGAGGGCCAGAACTTCAAAGCAACTCTGGTGCTTCTGGCAGTATCCTCAGAGGCGCGCGCGTTCCCACAGAACATGACAATAAAATGGACAACATGACAATAAAGCATGACATACAAGCAAAACGCAATTCCCTAAGATTTGAGGTATTGCTCATGCTTCAAAGTCCGAATAGAAGGTGATGAAGATGAGAAGGGCTGGAAATGAAGAACAACGATTGTAGATGTAAATAAAACAAAACTGAAAAAACTAAGTAAACGCAATTAATTGAAATCACGTGACATTTCTGCGATCCGGCTCGAAATCCGGCTCTAAGCTATAGAAATACTTCAAACTAATGAGTGAGAAGGCTTAGGGCCGTTTTTATTGTCATGTTGTGTGGAAATGCGCGCTTTTCGAGATATTGCAGAGGCACCACAGTTGTTTCTCGAGTTCTACGCCTCGTCATCATCTTCAGTTCTATTTTTCAGCACCCAAAATGCTATCCGCATAAAGAAATTGCGTTGTACTTGTATTCCAAAGCGCAATTACAGGATTGCGCAAAAAGCCAAGAGAGCTGCACGCGACCGCGCCGCGCGGATGGTGTTATCATATACGTGAGGGCGGTGTAGCAAGGAATTACGACTTTCTACGGCCCCGTACTCTGACTCCGTGCAGTTTTAGACGGGGGACCACGACAGATCGACAGATGGGGGCTGATAGTCTCATACACAGGGTACAGCATGGGGATGTGCGAAATGGCGGTGTGAATAGGGGGTCCAGATACGATCCCCCCTCCTGCTGCTCTAACTGAAAACCAGATGCATGTTCACCACAAATGGCTTCCTGAAATGGAGTCTGGATTTTCAAAAGGCGGACTCTGCTCTTAAATTCAGGCAATAAGAGGCTGTTTCAGCCTCAGGCAATATGAGGCAGAACAACAGCCTCGCATTACCTACAATATTGCCTTAGGATTCGAAATAAAACTCCTTGTTCGACAACCATGTATGACATGCTTGTAGGAAGGAACACAATCGAATAAGCGACTAATGGTGATCATCAATGAGCTAAACTGGTGAAAAAAATAGTCCCAAGGTGACCGTGTCAGGCCCCAGATGTGCATTCAATGAAGGGTGACGGGAAATCATAAAAACATGAGCGAACAAAGCGAAACATGAGAAATAAAAAAAAAGCGGAGCCAAATGAGAGAAAGAATAACCACGCGGCAGTAAATCGTTCTATACTTGGCTATTATCGATCGCATGGTCGCAACCGCTTTCGCTGCAAATACGTCATTGGAGCGCGGTAACTCGAAAGTCAGCGTCCTGGGGTCTCTTCAGGAGCTCATCTCTTTTAGGTGCGGTGTCGAGGAAAGGTGAGCAGCATGCAACGGCTAAGTTTCTACTATTGTGTATTCTTCTAGTTGCAAACTGAACAATCCCCCGTTGGTGAAATATTCCGGATGGGTTTTGGATAGGCTAGGGGTAAATGGCAAGCAGGTTTTTTTTGCTTCACACGAGGACTACTTATTTCAAACGCAATTTCATCAGGATTGAAATAGACTTGAAACTGCCCCATCTTTCCTCTTTCGATAAGCTTTACAGTTTTCCTGAAGACCTGCACTTCACGAGATATTTTAGATGGGTCACAGACGCGCTACCCTCTGACCAACCCGAAAAATCGACTCCTTCTGTGCCATTGTGAGGAACACCTTCGAAAACTCCAAAACACATATTTCCCTTCAAATGAGTGAAAGAGGAGCTCGGCTATCACAGATCGATTTGGTCCTAGCGTGCGCCGTGCATTACTCTCCTACTTCTATGCGAATTGAACAAATAAACTTTTTTCTTAATTGCAGAATGTTTTGGTAGTAATAGATTAAAGTAATGTCCGTGTTGAGGTATACGCGTTCGAAATTTGACGTGATAAACTGCGAGAACTCTGCATAACCTGATACACTATTGTGGCAACCTTCTGCAAATCCGATCGCAGAAACCTAGCCGTTAAGCCTTCAATAGTAGCTCGCTCAAAAGCGAAAGCACGTTCTGATATGGAGGTAAGCTGAGTTTGAAATTATATAGGGCGGCGAAATGACGCTGCGGGTGGCGCTTCATGTGCGCAGTTGGACCTGTTAGAACTTTCATACTTCGCGATTCGAACGCTCAAGGTATCCAGTAGCGGTCGCAGGACCCAAGCAATCGGATCGCAAAGTATAATCGCGCTCTAATCGATTTGATGCGAAAGGCCCGCAGTAAGATGCACCACGAACAAGCTAGCAGCGCGCGCCAAGTTAGGTCCCGTTTGTCGTCGCAACTCGGATCTGCTGACTTCTATCCATCATCAACACTTACTCATGCGAACTCTCTTCAGGAAAAATATGAAAGAGCCATAGCACATCAAAGTAAGTATGCATGCAACCATAACTAATTTGACGAGGTTCTGCTGCATTGGACCTTGCATGGCTGTCGCTAGAAAACATATGACGTTCCTGTAATTTAATAAAGATTTCGGTTTGTTACGTAAATGCGGACCAGCAACTTCAGAACTTGTAAGCAACTCATTATCAATAAATGAATGCACTATTTCATGGAAGCTTCACAAAAATAATTCAGCGACATACTCGTCGTGGGTGCGGTAAGCGAGCACCATAGCAACCCATATCGTTCCAAAAATGCATCCCGGTAGAATCAGTACTGTGAGATATGGCCGCAAATAGTAGCCGGTGAGTGTTTTGCTAAATAATATAGATTGTTAGTTTCTAGATACGAAGTCAGCTTTATATGCCGCAGGCTTACACAGCTTAAGGTATATGACACGATAAGTGTAATACGTGGTAGGCGTGGATAGCCACGCTGCGCTCGGGAGACAAGTTATCCTACCTGGCCATTTAGGTCTGAGTGTCAATTGAGCCCACCTCAGTCCAAGTTCGACCGATAATCAGCTACGTGGGTGTCCCCACTGAGGATCGCCTGGTTTCTCAATGTCATCTTAGTGCAGCTGCTCAGATATTATATACCATCCCACCTGACAAACACTGCTCCTGGATCGTCTTAAAGCACAGTAGATCAACAGTGCTTGCGTTGTGGAGTCATTCGACGTGGAATGCGTACACGAACGTAAGCAATTTGTCTCCTATGGAAGCCGTAAGGGAGCTTCTAAATCAGCACCAGTGCGAGATCAACTTGCAGGGATTCTCTAACAGTCAATTGATGACGCTGCCCCACTCAACTGTAACATTTTCAGGTTGTCTGGTAGATACTATGTGCAGGCCAGGGTTTTTAGCTATGGGGCAACGACTGGCGCCCCACACTGGCCATCGCCTTCATGTCCAGGATAGATGCGCCTGTTTTGAACGCCACTCCATGCTATACTGCCGGTATGACGATTGTTTGGTGGTCTGCTCTAGCACATCAAGAGCTAGATGTTTGTTTTTACCTGCTCACTCGCAGTCTGAGCACATAATGATGACAAGGGAAGAACTGTCAGAAAACTGGCTCACATAACTAAACATTCAGGTGAATATTTAGGACGGCACGCTCTCGACAAAGTGCTTCAGGAAGCCCAGCAGCAAGAACATCATCGTGCACTGCCCGTCTGCCTATCCTTTCTAGATGAAACGCGCTGTAGTGAGGAATATTTTCCGAACGGCAGCACACGTTTGCTCAGGAGGAGAGAAGAGGAAGGAGTCGTTGAAGCTGGCGCACGGTATAGCTGTTGAAAATGGCTATAGAACGCCTAAGACCTCCCACAGAGCCAGAATAGGTGGGGCCAACAGCAGGGGCGGTGGTAGCGTGATAAGCAGCAAAATCACTTTTATGCTACCATTCGTCTCCGATGAGGTGAGCACTTCGTAAGAAGGTGACTGAAGAGGTCAGGCTTGGAGAACATATTAGTCAGTGTAAATATACCACCCAATAACCCAAAGCGCCGCCTAGTGGGATTCAATGTACGACCGCCTGTGTGCAACTCCCGATTGTGTGGTTTGCCAGGTCGGCAAAGAGTGTGATTGTACTATGACAGAGGTGGTCTACAAAATTACCTGTCGCAGCTGTGGGGACCAGTACATGGCGATACGGCTCGTCCGCTTTGCGTGAGGGTGAAAGAGCATCTATATGGTATAAAGGCTACGAGTGTCTACTGCCTTGGGAACCCATAAAGTCCAAATCCACAACGGGGCTGATTTTGGAGTCGCGATTGAGGCCTTAGTGCGAGAGGCCCAAACTTTCGCGCGAAAAACCCTCGAGGCATTCTGGATCTGGGTCATCGATCCAAAGGTGATTCGGAGGGAAGAATGCCTCACTATTACACGGGAACTGAGGCTCTATATAAGGTTGGCTTTCCACGAGAGGCTCTGAATGCAGCGATCAGCTTCAACTGCCACCTTGCTATTGGTCTCTGGGATCAGACTGGGTCACGGTAAGCGCTCTTCCCCGTGATTGGGTGATGACCTGTCTAGGGTCGAACTCCAGTAGGCTGCAGAGACATTTGATCGAGCAAACAGCAAACAAGCAAACAGCAACCATTGCAAATCGTGTCGGTCCTTTGAGGCTCTGATGAAGGCGGTCTAGCGGAAACGTGCGTAAGCCGGGTGAGAACCTTTAGTTGGAGCGGTGTACAGTAAGATGCTGCAGGGACCACCTAGCGATTATCCCGAAGCCTGCCTGCGGCATGACCTCACTTAATTGCTGCGCTCTGCTGACCTCTCACTGGCTGCTCAACGAAACGAGATGAATAGAATCGAATTCATCTACTATTGGGTTGGCCCATAGGTAATGTCGTTATTTTTCTTACACAAATTGTTAGATGGAAATGACACTTGTTCTCAATGTGTACTACACTAGTTGATAGATAATTCCGTTGATTTTTCTTCCATTGAAGTGGAACGTCGTCGGCACAAAAGCGTGTCCTCGACCTTTTGCATTTTATCTCAGCTCTCAAATTACAGAACAAGCTCGGAACTTGTGGGATATGACCGAAGAAAGTACTTCTTATGGCTACTTCAAGTTTGTTCAAGCGATCAAGTGATGGGAATTTGGACCTTGTAAATGTGCACGGCATGGGGCCCTTTGAGAAGTGACTACTTGCAAAACTTATCTTCTAACTTTTGAACGTCTAACATCATTTAAGGGTGGTGCTCGATAACGATAAGCAAGCATTCTATGACGTTTAAAGGCAGCGCTCGCGTTCAAATTTGATGAGTATGCGGCCCAGGTAGTAATAGCAAGGTAGCAAGAAACCTGTTGGGAAAGAAAAATCAAAAAGAAAACATGCAAAATGCCCTATAAGAATGCCCTATAAGGAGTTTCATACCAAATAGCGCTTGTACGTGCTTAAAGGCACTTTCCGCGATAAAGATCTCTCAGGCGACTACAGGGGCTGTGGCACATCTAAAAAGTCGAGAGAAGCAGCACTCCCTGTGGAAGCTCGACAAATAGGCCCATTATCACCCCTTAGGCCCATGGCAACCCGCGAAGGCCCATGCTCAATGTGACGTCGCACCGAAAGTGCGCGCTGAACTTCGAGCATGCGTTGCTTGGAAGGTTGACGGAAAGTATTGCGGCAGAACAGCTGATCCGGAATTACCGCTCTCATTCATTTGCATTTTGTTAAATAACTATTTCGTTCTTTCGACAATTTTTCATTCAGCCATGCATGAAACCGCCAACGATGTTAGTAAGTGTCGTTGTAATGTTGTTTTAGTTGATTTAATTTAAAATTTCTTAATATGGAGCGCTTAGCAGTTTGGTTGAAATCTTCTGCGCTTCATGTTCGTTCGCGTCTAGGAGGATGGTTTTCGAACGCAGAGGTATTATTTCTGGTTATGTTCTCGTGTTTGTTTTTTTGAGTTTGTTGGAGAGTATCATGTATCTGAGATACATTTGAGTAATATTTTGAACAAAGGAAGGAAAAGGTGTAAGAAAGCCTTTCGGAATCCTTGGCTGTGCTGGGATTTGTGCACTGATGACAGGTCACTTGCTTACAATCATGAGAAGTTTAAGGAAAAGGTGAAAGCTGTTTTGAATTTGATAACTGCTGTTTAACGCCGCAGTGCGCGCGATGAGTTATTAGCTCGAAAAGGTGAAAATTCGGATACTGCTGTCATCCAGTGCTTTCCGCGCACGATTTTTGGTTGTATATGGGCATTATACGCCTATATTAGGATGTGTCTTGCTGCTATATATGTTTTTTATACGGCGAAAAAATCGCGAAAAAATCACAAAGAAAATGCAACGAAAAAAACCGGCATGGAGTCCAGGGACGAGTTTTGCTCAAAAGGGCATTATGATGCCCTTCGAGCAAAAATAGCAAAAATGCCTTTGCTTTGGCAGAGGTGCCGAAAAGCAAATACTATTGTTGTTTTGTTCATAGAACTGTTTTGGTTTCGCTCAGTGCAACACCGCGGACCTCGTCAGCACTCAGAAGTAACTTTTTTATACGTCAAAAGCGATGTCATCATATGTGATCAGGTTTTGTTCATAGAACTGTTTTGGTTTCGCTCATTGCAACACCGCGGATCTCGTCAGCACTCACAGAAGTCAGAAGTAACTTCTTATCCACACATATTTCTTGTATTGTAATGATCTTTGTGGTTCCTTCCACTGTTTTGTTTTGCTACTTTCCAGTTCTCAATGAGGCCCATTGGTTGTTTGCTGGATGTTCATTCTTCAACATTCTTAGCGTTTCCCTTTATTCTTCTCTGTTACTTTCTAGTATTTGCAGTATATTCATTATTATGGCGTTAGTATTCAATTCAACTGTGTACTCAAAGTTCTGAGTTAGGCTGATTGCGGGGTGCCGCTTGATTTGTGGTAAGTGCAATGTCTTTTTTCCGATCCTTCAGAAAGAGGATATGAGAAGTTACGTTGCTTCCAGTCTACTAGTTTGCTTTTTCTTATCTGACTTGGATAATCATCGCTTTTTTGACCCTTGTTAAATGATTATTGATCTTTGGAACTGATCTTTGGAACGTTTGCATACATATATTTTTATAATAAAGCACTTTTTGTGAATGAATCTATAATGCGAAGAAATTACAAAATCGCTCTGATGCAGACCAAGGTGTTAAAGGCGAGTTCTCCGATTGCAGAATGTGAGTACTGGCGACCGCTTATGAATGACAAGGAGTTAGAACCATTTGAGAGCAGGAGGAAATCGTTTCACGAATGTTTTAGATAGGACCCCACGCCGAACCGAACTTGCTCGTCAATGAGGCAGAATTGGTGTCCTCTTCACTTGTTGATATCACGAGTAGCAGCTCTTTTCTCCTCATCACGACACTCTCACCATTAGGAAAGGGGAAGTTACTGCCGAAAGAACCGCTGCATTGAATAGTCCTTGGATGCCGATATAATCTGTCTTTGTTGCGGTATGCAGGAGTGCGGTCTTTGCCTTCGTCGTGACTAGGTGATGTTGCTATCACGTATTTTCAGCTGAGGAAAAGGGACCTTTATGCTTGCGGACGGTACTAGGGGGAATAAAATTGGGCGTGCGATTACGGCAGTGGTTCGCCGTACGCAATCAGCCGCAACTCTGGCAAATCGCCCAGGCCAACGGCGCTCAGTCAAATAGCTAGGAGAACTCGTCCAAGCCCGCCTTTCTTTCGTCCCTTGCACGTACAACCTTGACTCCGAGCAGGGTCCTCTAAAAAGCAATACTGGTTATTTTACTCTACCTTTTCTTTCTTATCCATTAACTTGCTGCCTTGTCATTCATATTTGAGCTCCACTACTCGCAATCTGTGGTCCCGGGCTTCGCCTTTAAGGCGAAGAGAAGGGTTGGTTGCACGAGTTCTCACTTGTTGATTTCAACTGTTTCCCCTTATCACTTCACTCCTACCACTCTACGTGGAGAGAAGCAGCAATGGAACAACCGCACCAGGCAACCATTAGAAATTAAGTTGAGCGTCGTGGTCGCCACGTGGGGTGGGGGGGGGGCGGGCAACCCTTTACAAGCCGTAGAAGCTATCCTCTCGCCTTCGTGAGATGCAAAACTAGTACATACTGAATCCATATGGGGAGAGCTATGATATCCAGAAAGGGCGTAGGAACATCAAGTGAACGTGGGCGCTGCCTTTGAACACCTCAATCTTCGGCATGAATATCTATGAATATGGTGATTCAGTAAGTTCTCAGTTTGAGATTTAGGTTCGATGTTTGTCTGCGAGATAGAAATGAAAATCTTTGTATAACTTAAAGCCTTATAAGCATTCCTGTGAGACAGCCTCCTGACCATATACATAGCAACTGGGCCTGTGCGGTTTATTTTTTTAATTAGAAGTGAAATAGGGAGGCTGTCGAAAATGCTCAATTTCGTCGACCGACACACCAGTTTGGGCACTGAGAAAGTTGAAAAAAAAACTAAGAAGAATCTCATATAGAGCAAGGAATTCTCTGTAAAACAGTATAAAACTCAATGGCAAAATTCTTCATTTTTGTCACGATATTTCGAGTGAGAAAAAAACGCGATTACGGGCCGACCAAATAGTAGGATTTGATTAAATTTAGATTTAACAGAAATTTATGAAAATTTCAGCAAGAATTTCTTCTATACGAGCATTTATTGTCATTTAATATTCATGGAAAGTACTGATCTCCACATATCAAATCCTACTACTGAATGTTTCGATTCATCTCGTTTTGTTGAGCAGCCAGTGAGAGGTCAGCAGTCAGCGCAGCAATTAAGTGAGGTCATGCCGCAGGCAGGCCTTGGGATATGCACTGGATGGTCTCTACAGTATCTTACCGTACACCGCTCCAACTAAAGTCCGTCACCCGCATAGGCCGAATAAACTGGTATATCAACCTCGCGAAGAGTTTCCACAAAAGAGCATAAAAGGGTTCCGCTGCTCCAATCTACATACGGAAACACAACTAGAGATTCGCCGCGTGTTGCTGTACAGCGCACCGCGCGCGACTGGTTGCGGTTCTCTCGTCCTTCTCTAAACAACCCATGCTCGCGCCATAGGTAGTGTTATGACGCTCTTCTTACTATCGTGTCAGGGCCGTCAATGGAAAAATTACAATGCGGCAAACACTCGCATTCTTTCTTCAGAGTATTGACGTTTTTCATTCTGGTAAATTAATGCACGTTATTATTGAAATAGCAATAATTTATGCTTTAAAGCGGAACACGTTGACAACCTGAGAAATGTGGTGCTTGCGAAACTGTTCAGGAAATTCGAGCCGAAATATGTGAAAAATATGGTTATGAACCCACTAAAATTCCATTAAGGAGAGTAGCCTGTCAATTGCTGTAGTGAGAAGAAACATAGGCGATGCGGGTGCCGCGAAAAGAGGACACAGAAGTAGATAAACGCAAGTAGATTGTAGAATCAGTTCTTCCTGTGTACTGAAAAGAGGACATGCACTTTATTATTCGTTAAGTTTTAGAAAAGAGGGTAGATTTGAAGTGAAGCTGGAAGGCGACCCAAGGAATGGAAAATGTGTACGAATTCTAAAGACTAGCTTCTTAGCAAAATCATTGCTTTCTCTCTACCCTCTACATTCTCTTTGGCACCAGGCACCTCTACATTCTCTTTGGCACCTTCTGCTCAAGTGACCGTATAAGGCTCCGTTCATATTTCGCGGCAGCGCCCACTTACGGCCACCAGCGACCATCGGCGTTCGGAGCGTCCGTCACGTTCAGCCACTAGGAAAGTACGAATATCGATCTAGCGAACGGCAGCGTCTACCACCGTCTACTAGCGTCCACTACCGTCCGCCAGCGTTTTGAGGGACCAGGATAGTGTGGATCTACTCTACTCTCGTTGTCGGTGCTATCGAAACGTTGTTCTTTGCTGGCGGCCGCTGGTGGTCACAAGTATACGTAGTCCAAGAGTGCACTCAGGTGATAGAGTCCTTCACTAATGGTGGCCTCTTTGTCGCGGAAAACACAACTTCTGGGGGTAGCAATACATGGCCTTATTCCTTGCAGGTTCGAGTTTCGCCTGCTACGATCGTCTTTCTAGGTCTTTCTGATGGCGCTGACAAAAATATCAGTGACTTTTAGAGAACGAGAGAAATTTGACTGTGCAGTATATTTGAACGACATATGGTGAAATCCTTCTTCTCCCCCTCCTTTCGCGATGCATACGGAAGGTTTGCTCTATTCTCTATTCTTAGGATAGCAGGGCATGTCGCGCCGTTAAAGAAATTTTTACCGAAGTACAACCTCCCCCCTTACGAAATTTCCTCCTCTGGCGCGACCTCTTCCTCTCCCTCATCCTACCTACAGGCTTTTGAAGTGTCACAATTGCCCACAACCAAATTTCAAGTTTTTTTTTGCGAGAATTCTCCTTCAGACAGGCATGCTATCTCCTTGACGAGGAGGGGGGGGGGGCGTCGTGTTGTTCCGTTGGATTGTGTTACTAATAATAAGCGGCGAGTCTTCAGCAGCAAGCAGCGCAAAGATGTCAGTATCAGTATAGTTAAGAGTATCAAATATGGCCCTGTAGGGAGCCCGAATGTGTGATAAAACACACCAAGCAGGAAAACCTTAACAGGTGCGCAGGTGAGTCACTTTTCGCAAGTGGCTGTATTCATAACTTGCGGCTTTGCCAAACCTTATGAAGCTGCTTGCGTGGACAAACATCATAGAAGTTGTGCCATGCCATCGCCTCTCCATGGAAGCTAGCGCATGGCGCATCCAGGAAGGACTAATGGGCGCTAAACCAACCACTGCCCTCTTCTGTCCCACGAAAGGATTAATTTTAATGAACACGCCTACTTGAAATGAAATGAAATGGTTTACTGGGAGCGAGTTTTCCTCAATGCTCGAAGTTTCCCCCGAAAAACCCCGGAACGCATTGATCTCATGTACCCTTTAAACTTTGAATAAAAGTTAAGTGGGCCTTGAAAATAAGAAATCCTTCTGAGAACTGCTCTCATGTTGCAAACAGTCTCAGTGGAAGGAAAATACTGTCGTCCAAAGCAGAAACTCGCGTTAGACCTCAAAAATCCTCATCGAATCCCCAACGCTGCATGCTTTTTGAAATCAGACAACATCAAAGTACATTTTTGCACTTCTCAACAAGCTCAATCCACGCCTCTCTTTCCCCCAGCGGTCTACACTTAAGAAACTTATGGCACTTCGAAAAAGTGCCTCACTTAAGAGCATTTTGGCAAGTGCGCTCCAACGCGATTGAAGGATGCATGCCCGCGTTTCAGACGCGAGAAAATAGAGCTCGTAGCAACTGACAGGTTCTAAGCGCCTCCTGTTCTGTTCTAATGTAGTGACTGTAGTGTCACTGAATACTGCAGCCGGTGTAGTGTAGTTGTATCCTGCCACGCGGGTCTTCGGAACGTTTATTGTCACAGCTTGCGGTAGACCAACCACAAAAGGGGAAAAGTGAAGTCAACCTTACTGCGGTAGTCTTTTATACTGCCGCGATAATAATAAACAATCAAAGTAAACAAGGCAGTTCATTTTCACAGTATCACGTGCTGGAAATGGTTATAGAGTCTTCTCTATACTCCCCCGCCACAGGAAGTTCTTGACATTCTTGTCGTCAATCGCTTGATCTTCTTCTTCTTGTGATTTTGGAACGGATAATGCAACATTTTTCAGTTCTTCTTCCTCTTGTGGTTGTGAAGTGAGTTGCAAACAGGTCTTCAGACTTTCATTTTCCCAAGTGTCTGGTTCATGTGCATTGGTGTATTCTTCTGTTTCAACGGTACGCGTCAGGGTAATCTCTGTGGTTTTCTCAGGTACTGTGCTTGTTGAGGATCTTGAATCTGACGGTTCACTTTTCTTCGCAGCTTCATCTTCTTGAATTGATGTATGTTTGTTGACAGTATCACCAGTAATATATGATTTTGATTTTCTATCAGCTGTACACATTCCATCTGATGTTGGTGAAGATTCGAATCCTTTCTCCGGCTTCCGCGATGGCTTGAAATTTGTGGTACACTCTTTGCTCGTTACGAGTGTAGATGTTGACGCATTCTGAGATTCTCCATCCGGTGCTTTGAAAGATATTTTGGGGTCGGGAGATTTGTAAGGGTTATGGAAAACTTTGGTTTGGTCGATGAGCGAGGACGGGGTAAGGGTGAGAGGGGCTGGAAAAGTGGGTGGAAAGGTCGTGGGGAGGTGGGATAGGGAACAGTTGATGTTCGCTGCTGAGGTATCTATTTCGTGTGGACGAGGTCGCAGATAGTATCGGGG
>MU913253.1:9341-23190 GCA_036418165.1 Cooperia oncophora | reverse complement strand
TGTGATATTCGTGTTCAGGGGGTCGAAATCTCCCATGAACGAATTTCTCGCTAAAACTTTGAATTGTCGGATGGGTAATATGTTCAGAGAGGGCAGATATGACCAAATCCATACTAGATCGAGTACGTCGTATACTTGATGTACTTGATCTACTTGCCCTGCTGGGCCGTAAATTCGGAAGAATTTCGAAAATTAGAGTTGAAGCTCTTATACGGAGCGAAGCAAAAATTTTCGCGCCAACCGGATGCAAACCCGCATGCGTTTGACTTGAAAGCGAGACCATTACCACGAGGCCACGGTGGCACTGCCGAGGCATCGATCAGCAGCGCTTACGAGCCAGAACTCAAACTTTGACCACCCAGATCTCGTCTGGGAGGTCCCCGTAGCACTTTTAATCTGCATATTCGTAATCAGCATTCGAGGCTCTATCGATGTACCTAGGTCTCCATTCAAAGTTCCATGGGAAGTTCAAACCATTCCCTTGTCAGTATTGTTTGTGTCCCAGCACTGCCCTACAATACAGTTACTCGGGGTCTGGCACTATGACGAGCAACGGTGGCCTTCTTGTAGTTGTGTGGTATCATCCATTTGTCGATCTGATTGCCGAGGAACAGGCAATATACACCGACAGCGACGATTTATTCTCTGTATAGAGCCGCTGAAAGCCACAGTGTGGGAATCCTTCGCTGATCATCCACTTGCGCCCACGTAACTCCTCATGGTAGAACTCGGGCGGCTTCTCATCTGCATTCATACAAAATTGACGATTGTGAGTTTCGGCTCGAGGTCCAAGACCACCCATATTTCATCTAAGGCCGGGTGCGTTTTCACAGTTGTGAGTGACATCTCATGCTGAGAACATTACTGCTAGAGGTATAGTACTGCGTTCGTGCTTCTATAAGAAAATTAGGTACCCATGCGCACACCCTCTTGACCATCCTCAGTTTATCGGACATAACTCGGGCAGCAGTTGCAGCAGGGATGTCAGTCTCGCGGGGAAGCTCGACAAAGGTCCAGGCTCTGGATCAGACATTCAGCGCTTGACTTCATCCACCCTTTTTTCTTGTGCAGGATGAACATTATGGGACCATCCACGACAACAAATTTTTTCCTTTCTTCCTTCTTCGGGCTCCTGAACCAAACCTTCCACCTTGTATTTCGAGAACACCATTACACACAACTACTGGTCCGGCGCCGGTCGAATTTGAGCAGCGCACTTTCCTCTTATGACGTCTGATTTGAAAAACCGGTGTTGATTTTCACCACTCACGCTTCTTTTCTCGAGAACTTCTTCTGTTGATAGGTTCGCCAGATCACAGATACATAGCTAAAGGTACTAGTCTCCACATGGTATAGTAGCCCGCTGCTCTACTGCTCTATGATCGGGTTGTATCAGAGAAGGATATTCTGTGGCGGGCTCCTATTTCGCAAAAATCTTTCCGAAAAGCAGAGCGTGCCCTGATTTGGAGCTGCTGACCCACTTGTCACGTTCGCAAAGCTGGAACGTACGAGGCAACAGTGATCACGAAGCGCTATGGAGGCAAGGCAACGTAAAAAAGGGATGTTCCAAAGGACAGAGGTGTAGACCTAGGCCTCTCAGAGACAGCACACAAAAATGCACGATAAATTCAACGAACCTGAAATCGCTGATCACGATACTCACTGATCGGCGCTACGGTTTCAGGATGACGAATCGCAAATATTTCTGAAAATGAACGCTGTTATCGTTTGCGGAAAACAAAAACCAGCCTCAACCCACCTGCTCTTACGGCATTTCGGGCCCGTTGTTTCTCATCGAATGGATTCATTGTAGTTCTGAAATGCTGGGAAACTCGTCAAAGTGCAAAGAAAACAAAGTTCCTAAGCAGTACAACACAAAACACCAATCAATATCAGGTAGCGCGATATAACGCTCCGTTTCCATTACGTTCAAATAAAAAAATCAGATTTATTTATGATTATTATCTACATACTTTCTTCCATAAACTTAAACACGCCTGACTGTACGAACATCAACCACAAACAACAATCTAAGGTACTGTGATGTCATCCAGTCGGCTGGCAGCCACGTTCACCCTGTTTCAACAGGTACGAACCTGTGAAACGTGTAAACACTACCAGAGATCCCGCAAATAATCCAACCGTCTCGCAGTTTCCTGTCTTAACATGCAAACACCCGCGCAGGCTACATTTCCCATGTTTGAAAGAGATCTTTGTCCGAGCCTGAATGGTCAACACGTTCCAGACATGACACTCATGGTGCGTCATCAATTTTCCACACGCGAAAGTAAAAAAAAATCGATGGAATTAGTGGTTATCGATGCAAAAAAATAAAGAAGAGAGGAGGAGATCCTTGCAGAATGCCACTCTGTAATAAGTTAACGATAAAAGCTATTTTTTTTCAAATGGATCCCCTGTTTCCTTAAGAGAAGGCTACATATTATGCTGAAGATTAGATGCAGGGAGTAAGCACAATTAGCCATTTGAAACCAAAAGCACAACTCACAGTCATCTGTGTTTACCTACTCTCATGACAACCTGACATCTCTCAGAACCCTCACGAGTTTTTTTAAACCAAGGGCACCGCTCCATCTAACCAAAACGCAGCCATCGAATCAATTAATAACTAAAAAGCTATTTAATGGTGAGACCCAGTAGTGATGTCTCGCTCAACTTTATCAAGTGCCAGTCCGAAATACCGTGGCATTTTGTCGAGGTGAGATATTGCCTCATTTCGGTGTAAGATATTGGCTCATTTCGGTGCAGTCCTCAACAGTCTTGTTCGCTCCAATGAAGGAGGGATGGGTTTCGCGCGGCGCCAAACTCGTCTTTGCCGGTTGTTAAAAGACCAGCGACAAGGCTGCATCATATCGCTCGTATCGTTTTCCACCAAATGTTCCCAATTAGCCACTTAGAGAATGGAATTGGGCACTGGTAGACAGTGCCCAACTTCCATTCTCTAAGTGGGCGGAACGGTAGCCTTGCCGCGAGCGAACCGCGCTTTCCTGACTTCCCTTTGCCTTCCCTCTGCCGTGCTCACGGGTAGTACTACCATATCCAAAGTTGAATGAACGCTGAGCGTGCTTTCACGCAAAAGGATGGCAATTTTCAGCCAGGCCTAAACTTCCCGAGAGGATCAGGAAAGACTAAACCGACTCGGTATATCTGCAGGATCTTACAAAATGGTCCGCTATATTGGACAAAAGTTTCCCTTCTAATTCTACCTCTGATTCCCCTCATTTCTGAATCGTATTCCTAACTCCCACATTTCTGAACCCCGACTTTTATTCTATGCACATTGAAAATTTGCTGATTGAGCAAAAAAAAAGCTCGCCTATTGCTGGAAGAACCGTGAGAAGCGAAAGCCCGTGCATGTAGCTTTCTTAGACCTGGAGAAGGCATTCGATCGTGTGCCGCGTGATGTTATATGGTACGCTTTGAGGCGGCACGGCGTGCCCGAAGAGCTAATTGAGTGGGTGCGCATCCTTTACTCATGAGCCAAGTTCGCTCACCAGCGGGTGTCTCAATGGAGTTCCCCATCACCGTCGGGGTACATCAAGGCTCTGCGCTCACTTCTTTTCGTTGCCGTCATGGATGCCATCTCACGAGATCTTCAGAAGGAAGTGCCTTGGACCCTGCTTTACGCTGATGATGTGATGCTTGCTTGTGAAGATAAGAGCGCACTGGAACAGCAGGTGCAAGCTTGGGCCGAGCGTCTGGCGAAGTTTGGACTCAGGTTGAACGTCAACAATCGACCCAAATGAGCCGGGCTCCATTAAGATCGATGACACGGTGCTCAAGCGCACGGAAACATTCAAGTATCTCGGATCAGCACTTGCGTCCGATAGCAGTCTGAACTCGGAAGTGAGCGCACGAGTGAGTGCGGCATGGTCTAAATGGCGATCCATGTCTGGGATCCTTTGCGACAAGAAAATGCCAGAGCGTTTCAAGTCAAAGATCTATCGTACTGTCGTCCGACCTGTCGCGTTATATGGTGCCGAGTGCTGGCCCGCGACCAAAGAAGTTGAGGCTCGCCTTGGCGTGATGGAGATGAAGATGTAGCGCTGGGGGCGTCACGCGATCGCATCTGTAACGATGTCGTGCGCAAGAAGTATGGTGTAGCCCCCATAGCAGAGAAAATGCGTGAAACGCGCCTTCGATGGTACGGGCACGTACTTCGCGCGAAGGCTGACACCCAAACAGCGCTGGCTCGACACGCTCGCCCATTACCATCCGCACTCTTGACAAATAAGCCGCCCGGCATTCCCACCGACAGGCATTCATCGAAGGCGAAAAGTGGCGTTCTATAATCAAATGACGGATCTCGCCATCGAGCGGGACAAACGCCTGGAGAAGCAAAAGCGAGAACGAACCAAGAGACAAAAAAAACCCGTGAGCACAACGCCTAACCGCCGCGAGCGATGCCGCCGTGACGGTTACCAACAGACGACTGGATGACTTCAAAACATCAACAAATCTAACAATGGCTAACAAAAACCTAACAACAAGATTCGCTCAGCTAATTGCACATGAGATGACTATCTTAAACATTCTAATCAAAATCGAAGGAAATTACACGTTTACAGCACCGCAGATTGCGCCAGAGTGACCGAGGTATTCTTGTTTGACGCGCATCAATAAAGTGCACAGCGGTTGGAGAATATCCCAAAATAGTCTTTAGTAATACAGAAGAAGGCAATCCTCCGCCGTACGATTGAACCTTGAAAAATTACTTTCAGAGTCAACAATCCAAAAATACTACCTGTGCAAGACAACTCAGTTTTTGCGGCACAGACCTTCATCCACTTCTCTCCTTCAGTTCTGCAGAATGGCGAGTCTCTGAACTTTGAATTCCATATCAAACTAGCAGCGGATTCCAGCCACCAACTCGTAGAGTAATATTTGCACCATATACTGTACCAGTCGGTGGGACCTTAAAAACCAAGACATACATTATCCGAACTACCAATTCGGATCATTCAAAATTGCTTTTAGTACACTAAGCAAGACTCCTCCGCTTGAGCAGAGAAGATAACAAGCGAATTAAATGTCCTAACTCACCTATGTTGGAAAGCCGAATCTGCTTGACGGTCCAAGTGTGGCAAAGCCTAGGTGGACAACAATCAGAACTTCCGAAAAATTATAATGATAACTGCTGTTCGTGGCCGCCGTTCGCG
Organism: Cooperia oncophora; assembly: GCA_036418165.1. Classification (NCBI taxonomy): domain Eukaryota; kingdom Metazoa; phylum Nematoda; class Chromadorea; order Rhabditida; family Trichostrongylidae; genus Cooperia; species Cooperia oncophora. The sequence continues at coordinate 18,013 of MU913253.1, read as the reverse complement.
CTCCGAATGTTGTCACAAGAAAGCTGAGTTGTATGCAAATTCTCCATCCCAGACGAGACTAGAACCGGCACCTCACGTTTACGGGCTAGTGCGCTGTACTGCATTACGCGTAGAGGGTAGCCGTAGCCCATCTGCCGGTAAGCGTGAGGTGCAGCTTCGCGTCGTGCCTGAGGTCAAGAGATTTGCTCACAACTGAGAATTTCTTTGGCAACCAGTACTATCAGGACCTCTGCTCTGATCGACTTAGATCTTACATAGAATAATACCTTTGTCACTATAGAATTGAAGAGATTCGTTGTGGTAATGCGACCCTCACGAAGGAGTCTTGCCGCATCTGGTGCATGCAGTTCCAAATCAAAAAGTGCATAGGAGGCCTATAACAATAACGAAATGGGTGAGTAAAATCAGAGCCACGGTTTGGAGTAAAACCACTCTTGTAGAAAGCAGCAACCGTAGGCTGCGAAACAATCCCAGAAAAGACCATCAAACAATCAAGTGCTACGGCTCAGATTACAAGAACGCAGGACGAAAGGTAATAGTAGTAAACACCCCATTTACCTGTTGCATGATTTCTAAAGACGAAAAAGCAAATCTTGATGCTATCATTGATGCAGCGTCTTCAATACGTACACAGTCCCCATTGGGGTTACGGAGAACAGATTGTAGAACCTGAAGAAATTATCAGGCTAGTCTGAAGCCAATGACTTCAAATGCAATCTAGTCATGTAAAGAAGTAGCAATAGATTTGTAGTAAAAGGTCTCTACTAGTTCATTTTCAATTCACAGTATGGCAACCACTATCCCTAGTAAAATTACGCAATCTGAAGGGTAGTGTGAGAGATACAGCTCTAACAAGACAATAACTACACTGAGAAAGCCACAACCGCTGAGATGCATGCAAGACTACGAGGGCTAATGCCGTTTGGACACGATTACTTTCAGTTGTGGAGTCATTCATGAAGTGCCTACACCACCAAATCCACTGCAAACTCGTATGCAAGACTTATTCAACAGATTCGTAATATGACATTCATTCTTGGCGCTGGCGCTGATGGAAGACACTACCAATTCTTTTTGGGCTCAGAAACTACGATTTTCTTTTGGGCTCAGCTTCAGTAGAGCGCAGATAATCGCAGTGTCCTCCATTAGCGCCAGCGCCACGAATGAATGTCATATTCGTAATCAGGATGTTAAATCACCCCTGTATACAAGTTTTCAGCGGATTTGGTGATTTACGCACTTCATGAATGACTACTACACAGCGACAGTATTCGCGTCCAAACGGCATTAGCCGACTACGAGGCATATGTAGGATAAGCAATATTACGGACTATGTGTGTAATTTTTCGTTGATGTTTGTAGTACTCTACTACTACGGAGTATGGCGCCAGTTGAAAGACTTGCTTCAGAGTCAGCGTCGCTTCAGCGACAAAATGCTAACTCCCCTCTCAGTATGTCCTTGCCATTTGCCAGGTAATTGGGTAGAAGAAAGGGCTGTAGGGTAGTGTTACTAGGATACCACCTCCAAACCCCACCCTCGCTATCCTCAACAATCAACACTTGCGGAGATATCAAAAAACAAGCACTCAGCGGTAGAGAACAACCATACGAGAAAGGCTGCAGACAAGTAGCGCGGTTGGCTACGGCTGGGCATGCGGCTGGCTGTGCGGCTGCGCGAGCTCAGTCCGAAAATAGCACCCAAGTATCATTACTCTCCAGCTCCCTTCCCGTGCATTTCGAGCAGAGAAAGTGGCACGATACTACAGCTGCGGACCCACTCACCCCAAAATAAGGAACGGTACGCACGGAAGTGAGTGTACAGTTTGTTTCTAATACGGTTTAATTCATCCAACGTTTTGAGCTAGTCAGTGGGGAGTGGAGGGGGGGGGGCTAGGGGAAGTAGGATGTGACATGCAGCAATTTCATAGCTAAATGACCTCATCTTGCAGCACTTCTACTCCGAATCAGTTAGGCTTTCGAGCGAGTGCCGCGTAATTTACGATATCCCCATTACCACAACGTGGATGTAACGCTCAAAATCGCAAGAAAAGCAATCCTATGAAATGGACACCTAGACAAATAGTTTTAGGGTTTACACAGAGAGAAACAGGGGAACATACGCAGCACCCGGGACTACAATTGTGCGCTGTCATCTTCCGCTACCATGGGACGTGTTGATAGTGATGTTTTTTTTGCGTAAGAAATGAACTCATCTCACCGTTAGATCGTTGAAGAAATATTCCATTAGTATAGAAGGGATTTCAGAAAAGTCCTGGGGACATCGCGTGCCTAGAATCGTAGGAAACGTCATAACAACATGACATATTCAAAGATAAGTTTCAGAGTTTACCTGCCACATGTTGATACCTCGTCCTTCCAAGCATGCTATGCATCGCATGGCCCATTTCATGGAAAACATTTTCTGCGCGATGCATGTCAATCTGAATCAAAGAAATGCAAGTCAGACAAGAAAACATGCTAAAGAATATCATACATAAACATATCACTACGAGTGAGACAATAACCCTGAACAAATGAAACTAGGGGCGCAGCGATGAAAAGCCCATCTCTTCCATCGATAAAAAGCACGTTACCCATTCAAAAGAAGGCGAATTGCACGGCTCAAGCACTAGTGTCAAAATGGTGAGTAACTCATTAATGAGGTAAAAAAGGAAAATTATCTGAAGCCCTCTATAGAACGCGAAGCCTAACCGGACTTGTACGTTCATAAGGTGAAGAGAAGGCGTGGTCGGACGAGTTCTCACTTGCTGTTGTCAGCTCTTTCTCTTATCGCCTCACTTCATCATCAGAATGGAGAGAGAGGCAGTAGCGAAATAAGTACAGCACCATACTCCTTTGAAATGAAAATTGGCGTTGTATTGGCCAGTTGGTGGGACGGTGGCATCTTCGCGAGCAGGTCGCACTTTCCCTAGGCATTTTCGAGCTGCGAAGGTAGTACATCCTCCAAGCTTACAGATAGGACCATGGCAATAGAAGGCGTCATAACATCAAGAGAGTGCGGAGCCCGAATTCCACGGCACATTCCAGGATTAACGCTGAGTGAGGATATTGCGCAGAGTCTTTACCTGCCTTGTGCAAACAAAAGCTGTGAAGAGAAGGGTTGAGGAAGGCGTCTGAACACGGAAAACGATGTCAATGATTGCGGCGCCTTCAAGGGTAACATTCCGATATAAGAACAAACGAATAGTTGAAAAAACGTGTGAAGAAAGATATCGACTGAGAGACGAGCAGGAGCAACCGGTATATTCCCCATAAAACTCTCACTGCCCTCTGAGCATTGACTGAACAGGTTTTATAAACAATGGGAGTATTAAATATAAATAAACTCAACTAAGAAAAGATAGGAAAACCAAAACAAATCAAACCAGTACCGGAATGGATGTCCAGTCGACATCAGACTGGTCGCATATCGCTAACGAAAGAACCACTATTGGTGTTTGCCAGCTGCCGTCTTTTAGCTAAAACGAATCACACTTCTTCACGAAGAACTACAACAAAGTTTGGGAATCCAGCTTGGGAACAAAGCCATGCACAACTACTCACCTGTTTTGAACAACGCACAGTAAAATGGCAATCGCCAATGGCTTTCGTTGGCCTCCGATCAATATCTAGATACACTGTCCCTAAGAAGTGATCTTCGGCGCTGAAGACATCCTAAAACCTCATAGGTCAATTTCTTGAGGAATAGCTCCCTACTCATTTTCTTGAGGAATAGCTCCTTACTACAAAATTTACAACAATTTTGCATAAGAACTTCTACAAATGTCACACTCTAATCAATGAGTAATGTAAACTAGCCCTTCTGAGAACAGCGAAATTAGAAGAAAAGAGGAACAAACGTTTGGAAAAAGAAAACATTCCAAAGCATGAATGGTCCATTTCGCCACTTCCCTAGTGCACCACCGTTATTTCGCCAACTCCGGGGGTCATAGTGTGGAAGGGTTGATGAAACAAAGGAGGCACAGGGAAAAGGAAAAGAAAAACTCCTGTCCAACTGCATCAAAGCCATATTCAATCTAGCATATATTTCAAGAATAACGAGGTATCTAGTTACAAGTAGTGTCACGAACACGCAGATTGGGAACTACTTGAAAAAAGCATTCTTGCTAGTCATTGAAGATCTGGAGCCCGCTCGACTCAGAGATGAAGGGGCATTTACTTTCGCTAGCTTCTTCTGCTGATTTCTGTTGAGTTATACGTCACATCTTGAGCAGACCTGTGGATTTTTGTCAAGTGTAAAAGGAGTCTGCAACTACACAGCATAATGAATTTACAGGTATCCACACAAGGCATCAGTAGCTATCGATGGAAAACAGAAATCTGCCCATAGCAAGGTCTGCGTCAAGATTTACCATTCTACCAAGGACCTACTTTAGTATTCGATTAATTCCAAAGGGCTTCTGACGTTTTGACTACTTGGTCGCCGTGCGACGGTATTTTGACAAGTTCTAGACATCCGCGTTTACCGAAACTTGACATTAGAGGCAGAAAATATATGCGTTATCAGCCAAACCGGCCTGTTTTCCTGTTTTTCTGAGCAGTTCCTAGACCTTCGCCTCGTACTGAAACTTCTAGCTTACCAGTTTTATAATGTTGCCGTCCCACATTTCTCCTCGTTCAACCTTTTGTTCTTGGATTCGCACTCCATACAACTTGTTCAGCAGACTCGCAAGACCTCTTAGCAAATTTCCAAGGTTGAGAAACTTGTGTATTTCATGGTAGTGCTCAATTCCGTAGGCACGTTCCTGAAAAAAAAACAATGTGGTTTACACTGCACTTCTTTGGAGGTGAAGGCAAGCAGAAAAAATTATGCCAAAACTCTTGAGAAATTTCTAATGATATGATAGCGCCGATGTTGAAAACGACGGAAGAGTTAATGAGCATATGAGAAAATTTGAAAAGAGAACGCCGGAAGTGCTCAGACATGCAAAAAGAGGGAAAGGCCCAAGAACAGTTGAGATCTCTGCAAATTGAGTGCGCCGCGCTGATGCAGCGTACTACACGCGTACTACCCAAGTTCAAGATTTCCTACCCGAGGTAAGCTCGTCACTCCTCATGCTTTAAGTAACGCTACCCTTCACAACAGCTTTTTGGGCATTTTTTTTCAATAGAGGTAGCCACTTTACGCCTACCTGCTCCATTAATATCTTCGGATCAATAGTCACTTAATACCTTTTCTTCGATGAGATCCTCTATGATTGACCGCCCCGTTTGTAGATAAGCTGCTCACTCATCCCGTGGATCCTCGCCCTAGCAAGTGCGAGGCAAATGGAAAGCAAGTGCGAGGCAAAAATGCATGAGATAGGAGCTCCAGGGTAGTGACGCTCACTTGCAATCTCCGCACTGCCCCCGCACAACCAGCCACACGCTTAGCCATAGCCAAACGCACCACTTGTCCGCGTAATCTCACTTCTATTGTTTTTTAACTGTAACGTGTGTTGCTGCGGGATTTTGGCATCGACGCAGAACTGGACTTTAAGGATAGCACAAGTGTAGTCCGGCGAAGGCACCCGGGTGCCATTACCCTTCATTTCCGTTCCTGTGCACTCAGAGCAGAGGAAGTGACACGCTGTGCAGCTGCGGACCCATTCTCCTCACACAAGACAAGCACCGTCCTCGGACCGTTAGTATACAGTCTACCTCCGGTCCTCTAACTGGAACCCAACAACATTTACTTTCCGCATTATTCACTCGTTATACGCTGCAATCATTTTCCACCTTTTCCAGTTGCCTTGAATTCGAGCAAGTTTCTCTGCACAAAAAGCAAGTGCAATAGCGTGCAAGTGAATGCAAATTCATGAACCAAACGAGCAGAAAAAAAATGAGGAAGACAAAGAAAAGCGTGTACCTTGTAAATTTGCGTAAGATAGTGTACGTCCCACTCGCCAATGCCACTGGACAAAGAATTACACTGTGACTGCACATCCAATAGCACTGCTATCTCTCGTTCTGCTGATGGTCGGCAGGCCTGCACTAATAGCTACTTTCTATCGTCAGAGTACAAGGAACTTCTAATGAGGGTCTCCCGGAGAGTTCTATATGTTTCATACGCTCAAAAATGAAAAAGTGATTGTATAAGTCTCTATTGAGTATTGAAAAGAGTGGATCACCTGTATTACTCCCCATAGAAAATCATGAGCGTTTTCGTAGGAGCCTAACAAGCTATTTTCTTGTGCTCTGTGTGCATAGGATGGATAGCCAGTGAGTCTTGCGAGTTCGTCTCGATACAGTACGAGATTTCGCAAGTTCTCTTCCTATAAATGACTTATGTCACAAAATCACCATCGAAAAACACTAAGTAAATGGAGCGATCGCTTTTTTCCTCTTTATGTTCTGAAGTCTAATGCTAATGAAAAGCAAGCGAAAATAAATCTAATACTAGAGGTTAATAAAACACAGTGATGATAACGAAGAAGAAGTATAACACAGGTCTTCCTTACACCCTTTCTTTCAATAACGAGACAAATTCCAATGGCAAAGGCACGAAATCAAGCGGACCTGGGCTTCATTATGGCGATAATAGGTCGTGTGAATGAAACGCCTCTTTGCCTGTTCAACGCAGTTCGACGCCGGAGAGGCGATTCGCGTTGATTCGAGACCATACTGATGCTTCAAAGCTCTGAAAGTAGGGCAAGACATAGAACATATGAAGCACTATTCACCATTACTTCCCAATGTTCCAAAATTCCTACCACACTTTGACCGGCTTTAGATTTCAGGCTCTACGAGTCCTGCTACAATTAGGACGAGAACTTGGACCAAATATTCTTTACTGAACAAGAACTGATGCCCTTTCTCATTATAATAAAGCGCATACATTTGAATGATTGCAACAACATACGCAAAACTTCCTGAACCCAGCAACAGCTTTGTTCAGTAAATTTTCTAATCCTTCTCTTTAAACCTCATCTAGAACACTTAATACCCGCAAAAACCACCCACACGGGTAAGAACGCACGAAAATTCCCTTCGATATGAAATTGCGCCCTAAACACGGGAGCACCTTAAACCCCTGAATATAGGGTAATATAAAACCAGTGCCCCGCGCAGTAACACCCAAGCCAAAAGCCACTGTTATGCAAAATCACAAACCTGCCTACAATGACTTCTGAATCGCAACCCATTTGAAACTTCGTGCTAGCGTTGAAAATCTCACTCGATAACCGTACGAATTCAGCCCGCTAAAAATCAGCATAAGAAGCTGTTTCAGAATAACTAGTGCATATAATGAAGAAGTCTAAGGGAAAAAAACAATGGGATTTCCAAAGCACATAACCATCCCCACCTCCTTCTGTGGAAGATGTACACCAGACTGCTCGAACTCATTCAGGAACAAGTCTATTGTATGTCTGTCGACGTCATCTAATCGATCAGCTTCTTCCTCCTTAGAGTTCTTCAGCTTGTGATACAGTTTTGTGTAAGTGTTTAAACTAAAACATCTTTTGGTAACCACAAGAATTAGTCCTCTAGTAAGAATGTATAAATGAGCTCACCTTTCTACAAGTTCACAGTAATCACTTGCACTGCTCTGAGCGGCTTCATTGTAAGCTGGGTCGCTGTGTAGTTGTCGTACGCATTCTACCTTGGTTCCATGAGTTCATCAAAGCACAACCAACTCACCAATAAAGTAAATCAGGAAAGGAAACTCACCATATCAGCAGCTTTACAAATAGTATTTGATAAGTCATCAAAAAGCTGAACAGTAGTTCGCTCTTTACTGCCGGCTTCGATCTGATTTAGTAGCTCAGCACATTCAGCACGAACTCGACTGTTTAATTCTACCAAGCTTGAGGCGCTCTTCAGCTGAGGATCTCCAAATAAACCCTGAATACAAATTGATTAATTTGGCTACTGCTGTCACAGTAAACCATTTTTGCTGGCTGAGGTGATGTTATGTTTTTTGTAAGTTTGAAAAGAAGTTGTGTAACGTAACTGTTTAAAGATCGAAAGCTCAAAAATCAAGAGTTCTCATTCACAAGAAGCAGTAACACGAAAACCATGGACCTGCGAAAAGGATATCGAGTCGTCCTAGAAAGAGTCGAAGACTGGGCAAACTTAAAGGAACAATGATAGCATTTCATATTTTCTAAGCGGGGACTCTTCAGCTGGAATCTAGTTCATCCTCGAGGAAAGCAAGTAGGACGCTACGGGAGTGAGGGGTGCAAAGACATCACGACTCAACATTGGCCATTGCGACAACGAGTAGGTGGAAAATGAGCTAACTCAAACAAGTGGACACGCTCATAATAAAGGATAAAGTCTTCGCCGTTGATCAATCCCTTTTGGGATGCGGCACGCATTCTACTTCCATTCAGAATCGTAGTGGCTTATTGAATGCGATGTGGCCTATACAATGACTTAGGGGGGACGGTGTACGAGTCCCATGCTTCCAGACGAAACTGGCAGCAATTAAAGGCAGTTGGCACGATAAATCCCCCAACGACTAGGATCAATACTCCTGGCAGGATAGAATTCCGCGACCCTGGGCAGGCGCTGCATAGCGGTTTCCCCGAGGAAGGTGCCCTTATAAGGGCCCTATCAAGCCACAACTTTACGTCCCAAACGCCCGCCCGCCCGCCCACAAATGGACGACCGTTCCTGACGCTCGTCATTCATTTGCTAAGCAAATTATGAAGCGAAGGGATCGTACG
>MU913251.1:7749-24137 GCA_036418165.1 Cooperia oncophora | reverse complement strand
TTTCAGCAAGTGATATAGAGAGTGAGTTGGGAACATCAACCGTGGGTGACTAGAAGCGATAACTACTGATAGGGGCTGATAATGGAGGTTGCAGTCGTCGTCGCTGTTCAAGGCGGTTCACGCTCTCAAATCATAGAGATTTAGTGATGAGGACATTGATGACGGGTGACAGGTAATCTTATCAATCGATAAAAATTGATACGATACCATCTGCGCTAACCTCTCACCGCTTTAATGCCAAGGCTATGTATTCAACTCAGATAGTGAAAACTTCCTTTGGCCAAAACACTTGCCTGAAACACAGTGCACTCATCCCCACATCCCTCTATATAATGTCGATGATCCGACGAGCGGAAAGGGGGGTGAGGTGCGGCCAACACAGATACACTATGCAGTTATCCCAGCGGGCGTACAGAATGCATATAGTGCATATAAAACAAATAACAGCACGTAAATAGTGCCATAAAAACAAAAAAAAATCAATACAACCCCCCCCCCCCCCCCACTTTTTAGGAGAAAAAATCAACTATCGAAATAAATTTGTCTTACCCCACCCCAAATACGACCCCCCTCCTCAGAGCAAAAGTACCTCATGTGTTTCACACAAGGATGCTGTACCCTGTCTGTGTTGTATGGCCGTTATGGCGCGGATCGCAAGTATAAGCGTTTACTATGGAACGCAGGATCCGCAGGGTTGCTCTATCTTGTTATGACCTGTATCACAATACAGAAGTGTCATGAGCAACGCAGTGATTGAAAGAGTTCCGTTCCCCATTATTGAGCGCGCCTGGCGAAGCCAGGCCAGCTCGGCGAAGCCGAGCCAGAGAGAAGGAGGAGAGCTCGCTCAGCCGGCGATACCGACTGGGTATATATAAAGGAGAATCTCAGGTCATAAACATCGACATGAATTCTTACAGGCACTTCAATACTTTGGAAATCCTCAGCATGGGGAGGAAGGAGTTCGTATCTGGAGACGGAGGGGTGAAATTGGCTTAGAGAAAATCTTTTCTTGGGACAGTACAGCTTTTTTTTTCTGTTGCACACCGTGCTATTCCACACACTGGAAAGTAATTCCAAAAAAATTTTTTTTCAGAAGATTCTCTAGCAGCAGGGAGCGCCTACGGATACCGCCCGACAGTGAATTCGACGGAAATCGAATCACTCCGTCCACCAGCGCATTCTCGAAAACCGCGCACATCGCCGACAGCCATGAAAAAAACGCGGTTTTTCCATTAACGCGGTCGTTACCGCGGCATGACATGCGTTACAGATTCCATTATTATTGCCGCTTCCAGAAATCATGCGAAAAGGGGGGGAATGAAAAAAACCAAAAGAGCGAAAACGAAGCTCAACTGTTTTTCAAGAGGCTTACTACTGTCCAGGGAGGTGGACCTTCAAGGCATGTGCCTTAAAGACACATGGTACGCTCAAACACATTAAGGGTGTATGAGACTAACAGCCCCCCAGCTGTCGATGTGTCGTGGTTTCCCCGCCCGAAACTGCACGGGGGTCCTAGTACGGGACCGTGGGAAAGGCCTATTATTTCCTGCTACACCGCCCAAAATTCACCGCGCGCAAGTTGCATTTCGCCGCGCGCAAGTTGCATTTTGGGCGGTGTAGCAAGGAATAAGCCTTTCCCACGGTCCCGTACTCGGACCCCCGTGCAGTTTCAGGCGGGGAAACCACGACACATCGACAGCTGGGGGCTGTTAGTCTCATACACCCTCAATGTGTTGAGCGTACCATGTGCCTTCTTTAGGATGGAGGGTTTGAAAGACATTGAGTGAAACCAGGCGAATAAGCGACATTCAAGCACGACTGCCCTTCTCGAAATAGCTTCAAACAACAGAGCTACCTCCACAATAGGCTTGAGCAAGTGCTCATCTCCCCTACGGTGACCTTATTTTGCACAGGGGCCCTTCAAAAGCTCCTGCTAAGTTATTAGTGAAGTTTTACTGCTTACAAAACATAAAATGGAGGAAAAATAAGTGGAAAAGCAAGGAAAAGGCTAGTTAATTAAGTGCAGGGCTAATACTCACCAAAGCTGCCCTTGTGAATATTGTTATTCGTCCCATATTTATTCATCTTCCTGGCTTCACAGTACTTCTCTAGGCGATCCACTACAATGTCGTCCTGATCGGGGATCGATATCGAGTTCTACGAAAACAATCACTCAGCATCACAGTAAAAAAACAAATTGTTTTTTTTTGGGGGGGGGGTATCCAATTCGTTGAATACCTCCATTGAATCCCCCTGTTCCCAAGCGGCAACAATACAGTGAGGCCTTCAAAACTATTTGAATACCCACCATTGTCATTTCACCAACGATACTGAACATTTTTGCAAATCCAATCGGAGTCGACAAAAGCAATAACATAACACCGGCAAACGATACAAAAGAGTAGATGAGTGGCAGATTTACAGAAGTTATACTGATGAGGGAAACCTGCAATGGGCCACAGGCTAATTTTTACAAAATACAGCAACTACTAGCACTAGTACTTCGTACTCAAAAGACACACTGCACAATCATTTGAAAAGTTAATTCCTTCCTTGTGCAAAGTGGGCAAGTCCACAATCGCAGAATCTACCACGCTTGCTGGTTGAGACTGCATGGTAAGGAAGCTGGAAGCTCGGTATCGGTTGATCATTCTGCTGTCCTCCGCCCATTCAATACGCCGTACTACCACAACATACACGCTGCTCACCAGCGCCCTCTCACCGTGATGGTTTTCAGTTAGTTTGATTGAAGCCTATGAGGCCTCCTTCAAGGTACTTTCAGATTCTACACATGAAAGCACCTCGAAGAAGGCACCACTAGCATGAATCGAATCCTGAGCGATGCCAAACAGCCAAGTAGAGTAGCACTATTCGGCGGCCAGAATCTCCTCAACTTGTATAGAAGGGGTCTTCGCCTTTTAGCCTAGTCGTGCAGAGCCCCCTCCTCACCCTCATTCCCCAATTCCAAGGTAAGAATTTCGACACAGGCTTCGCCCCGACTTAGCGGAAAAGCGCCTACTCAACCTTGATCAGATCAGTGCTTTTCGAAAGCACTTCGATTTGAAGTACGTCAAATGCCCTCGGGAAGCATTTTAGCGGAAAATTCCTCCCCCCCCCCCATATCACCGTCGGAGTAGGCGGTATGCAATTCACTTGAAACAATGAAACAACGAAAAAAGTCAACAAATGGAAACATTTCCTCAAGGACAAACACGACCCTACCCCTCGCTGGGGACCCTCAGCGTCCCTGACTCGAAATAATGCTCAGTCATTACCAAATAAAACCACTTGCTGACCAAAACAAACGGTTAGAAGGGGCTATTGAAAAGGAAATGCTGATAAGCACTCACCGATGACGATAACAACGTCAACACAACATCTCCCAGACATAAAATAACAACAATGAGTAAAGCACATACTGCAAGCGTCTCGTAAACTCGTTGCATGATACCCTAAAACTACCATAATTGGAGGAATGCTAATTGTAATTGTTTATTACACAGGTAATCCTGTGTGGTGTAAGTAAGGAAAAAAAATCGATAACGCAAAACCAAAACCAAATAAACAGCAAAAACAGCTACTAGAACTTGATGCGTATGAATAAAACCACTACCAAAATTCGAGAGCGTGAAAAAAAAACTAGTATAAAACTGCCATGAAGCTCAAGAGAGGAAAACAATGAATACAAGTAAAACGAACTGTGCTTGAAAGGTATTATGACGTGAGATGTTTGTCTAAAGCAGCCTTGAAAACGCTTAGTTTGTTCGTGGTTACTCCCAAGCGTACCAGTCTGTTATACTCTGGGGCAGTCCTGTTAACAAAGAAGTGGTGCCTGATGTTAGTCTTAGCTCGACGAGTGCTCAGCTTTCTAGCACTACCTCTGGTAATTGAATCTCTGACCGCGAAAAGAGTGTTAGGTCTGATACCAGTGCGTAGGTGAAGAATCTTATAAAGGAAAACTAGGTCAAACTTTTTTCTTCTAAGAGCTAGGGTCTCCATATTGAGGTTAAGGTTCCTCACCACACTGGCAGGTATTTGTTCATACTTGTATCCTACCGCTCGCACGAAAACCTTTCTAGTAAAGTTATTTTGTACCCTTTCTAGAAGCATTTATACTTTTTCTTTTATTCGGATTGTAAACCACTGTCCCGTACTCCAACAGAGGTCTAATATAAGTCTTGTATGCTTTGCATAATACGAGGGAATCCCTGGTTAGGAGTGACCTGAACATGTTTTGTAAAACCACAGTTGCTTTAGCTGCGATTTGAGAACAGTGCGCATCGAAAGTTAGGTCGCTCCGAATAAGGAAACCTAGGTCTCTAATTTCTTTAACCTCATCAAGACGTACACCTTGAATCGAATACGAGGATGTGCTACCAACTTTCCCTATCCGTAGTACCTTGGTTTTCTCACTAGATAATGGTAAGCCCCATTGCTTTGCCCAAATGCTAACCTCATTTATGACCGCTTGCAACAGCACTTTGTCCGAGTCTGATGAGATAGGATGATAGATTTTGAGGTCATCAGCGAAAGCAACGCACTTGACTCCTTTAGAGACAATGAGACGAGGTAATTCAAAAGTAAATATGTTAAACAGAAGTGGAGACAGGACACCCCCTTGCGGCACGCCACTGAGCACGGGCCTAGGTTCTGAAAACTCCGCATTTACGCGCACAAGATAAACTCTATCAGTAAGAAAAGATTGTATCCACTTAACAATTCTGGGATGAACTCCAACTAGTTCGAGTTTAGTTATGAGTTTATGGTGAGACACTCTGTCAAACGCCTTCGCGAAGTCCAAATAAATCACGTCCACTCCAATGTCATTATCAAGAAGCATTGTCCAATCATTCAGAGCCTGGAGCATGCCTGTTACTGTTGATTTCCCCTTCTGGAAGCCGTGTTGGTTTTCAGAAATTATTTCATGCTGCTCCAAATGTGCCATGAGTCTCTTTTTAAGAACTTTCTCGAACAATCTGGCGAATATTGAGGTTATGCTAACCGGTCTCTTGAAGCTTAGACGGACAGGAATAAGGCGGCTTCTTAGGGATTGGGGTTACAAATGAGACGCGCCACCTCTTCGGCACTTCAGCTCTCATGAAACTCAAGTTAAAGAGGAAGGCAAGTGGTCCACATAATATGTGCGCTACTTTCTTAATGAAAACCAGTGGGACATGATCAGGTGTATCCGAGTGGGATCTAGGCCATCGGATCAGTAATTTATATATTTCCTCCTTGTCGAACCAAAGTGAATCACACATCACCGGGAATGTCGGTACGGCACCTAGTTCCAAAGAGTCATCCCCTTTCTGGAAGGACTTCGCGAATACGTTAGCCAGAAGCTCTGCTTTGTCTCTATCTTTGCATACTGCAATCCCATCCTCCCTGAGAAGAACCCCTAATCCTTTAGTTTTCCGCAGCCTTGAATTGAGTAGCCTATAGAAAGCGTTCTTATTCTTGGAAAAGATAACTTTTCTTTCAACATGATTATGGAACTTGCTCAACTTTTTCCCAAAAGTAGTTCTCAATTTATTGTATTCGTCCCAATGCGCTTGATTATCACTCGACACTGCCTTAGCCCAAGCTGAATTCTTTTTGCGATTACATCTGATCAAGTGAAGTGGAAGCTGTACTCCATTAGTCTTTTGAGGCTTGAGTGGAACAAATAATTCGATGGTATGATGTATTATAGCTAGAAACAGCTCATATTTCTCATTAAGTGAATTAACGTTTTGGAAGGATCCATACCAGTCTATAGTACAGAGATATTCGTTGATTTTATCGAAATGTGCGTTACCGAAGTCACGAACAAACTTTGTTTTGCTATTTTGCTCCGCCTCAATGTGATATCACAAAGCGACAGATGCATGATCACTACTACCAATTGGTGTTTGGATCATTGTATTACTTATGAGTTGTGAATTATTAGTCAGAATGAGATCCAAAATATTAGGTCCATGAGTAGGCTCCAATACGAGCTGACGGAAATCAAGACTTGTACACAATTCTATGAAGCGTGAAGCACGTCCGCTATTCGCCTGAGGCCTACCACCCTGACACCACAATAGTTCAAATCACCAAGTAAGACGACAGAGTGATTGATGCCTGCTAAATCGCCAATCGCTTTGAGCAGTTGTTCAAACATCGCAGCAGAACACGACGGTGTTCTATAAACAAGGACCAACCTAACGCTAGATGACGCTATGTCAAGGTCTACGCACATAATTTCATATGCATCGGCAAACGATTCACTGAATATTACCCTAGGGAAAAAGATCTTCTTGGCAATAATAGCGATGCCGCCACCACGCCTTTCATGCCTGTCACATCTGAGGACTTCATAATTGGCGCACAGTTCCCCAAATAATGACTCGCGGTACTGATAAACGTCGGACAACCAGGTCTCCGTCAAGGCTACTACTCCAATATTAACATGCCGGATTCGGAAGAGTAAATCATCAACATTCCTTGAAACTGAGCGTATGTTAGCTAGTAGCCACCTTAGACAAACATCTGACAATTGGAGGAATGCTAATACATGATAAAAAGAATGAAAGAAAATGCAGAAATCATCACTTACATTATTGTTCTTACTGAAACCCTGCGATTCAATGAAGAAATAACTAAATGGTAACAATACGAAGAGACTGAGATTCGAAAGTGCAAACACGTAGTTCCATAAGCTATTTATTAACGACCACGACATCCACTGAAAGTAAAAATGAAGATAAGACGCGGGGCTTTTGAGATTTTAAAGGAAGATTTGAACAGGTAGGAAGCATGGCGCTGGCGTGGGGTGGCATTCTGCAATTTCGTTGCTTCACTAATTTCGATTTACAAGTCTCACTCTGGTAAAACCTGTTAACTCTTGTAAGCTCATGAAATGCCCCTCCTAGCCCCAACCCATTATCGCCCCTGACGCGAATGCTGCGCTCGTTACGCCACTTGCAATGTCAATTTCGCTGCGGGTCTCCTGGCCCCCAATATTTTAGGGATCGCCCACTCAGCCGCTGAATCTTATGAAACAAACTTACAGTTGTTACCTGTTGAAGTCAGTCGGGGTATGTGAGCAGGGCATAAGTTTTGGCGCGGCGCCAGTCCATTTCCATCGACCTTTGGGGCTTCCGCCATTCAATGATTGGTGGAAAAGGGGCTGGCGCCGTGCCTAAACCCACGCTCCACTGTCAGGCCCCGACCGACTTCCGTGATAACGACTGTGCATCCTCTATACTGATAAACTACTAACCTGCAAGTAGTAGTTGTCCGGATATCGTTGAAGCAATTCTGCGCTAACAACTGAAAATGGTAACAGTGCTATAGACCCGATTGACACTGCTAATGAGGCAGAACACATCCATACACTGAAACCGCATTACTTCGGAAAAAAAGAAAAGGAATGAAAACAACTTTAAACATAATTAAAATGACCGCAGAACTCACCTAATTCTATATACAAAGTAGTCTTCATCACCGGCATATAATGAGTCGTTGTCAGATTTCGATTTGAACAATGAAATGATCCAATAGGATAGCAGATATAGTGAAATGAAGATTATTAAACATATCTGAAAAATAAGATAAAAGCGGCATAACTTGAGTGTTCTCTGGCTTCTTTCCATGCATCTCGACATGTTGGCTCATTCTGCTAGCTTACAGTAGAAACGTGGGCCAAAGTTTAAAGAAAAGGGCTCATCACTCTAACACTTACCAGGGAAGTCCGCCAACTTACCATGGAACTTTGAATGGAGACCTGGGTAGATCGATAGTCTATAAGGTTATTTACAAATATAGATAGCAAAACTGCAACCTGCATTTCACAAGCAACTTATGAGCAGGTAAAGTTTGTAATGGTGCAGTAGGGTGGAGGCTTGGTGGTGAGCTGTGAAGCATAAGCGAGGAATCGCATACGTCGAATCGAGTCGTCGAACGTCGAACCTTACCACTGAACCACCACTACTCGATTGACGTACTTCCTACTGCACCAATACAAATATCTGTTCAAAAGTTGTAAATAACCTTATAGTCTCTATCGATCTAGCCAGATCTCCATTCAACGTTCCATGGTAAGTTGGCGGACTCCCCTGATTAAACATTTAGGCATACAATATAGCTACACTACAATATCTTGAAGTGCCTCATTAATATTAGTATTGTTGTGTCTTTCAACGGTTTTCGGTAGAAGAGATTATCCATATCCTATTACTCCGATCTAATCGTCTCCTCTGGAGGCCAGGACTGCACCGTCCAAGTGTATGCTCATACTCTGCGCTTCAGCGCACGGCAACGTATGCCAGCGTACGGCAGCATTTTCAGCGACTAGGAAAAGGGCCAGTCCCTGAAAACGCTACTGTTCGCTCAGAACGGTGTCGTAAAGTATGAGCGCACTCTAGGGTCGAAATGGTTTTTTTTTATGAACGGACCTCCACCGGCAACAAGTCGCACAATTTTCATGTGCACGGTGGAACACTGGCATTTCATCTATTTAGGCCTTAAGGCTGCGTTCATACTTTGCGTCAACATTGAGCGTACGGCAGCATTTTGAGCGAGTTAGAAAGTATTGATATCGAAGTAGCGTTCTGAGTGTACGCCAGCGTTTTGAGCATTTTCGCAGTTTTAAGCCTGAGCTGGTGTACACCGAAGCCTATACTTTCTTAGTCTCTCAAAACGCTAGCGTACGCTGAAAACACCGACGCAAAGTATGAACGCAAGTTGCGTGCTTGTGTTTACCGAAAAAACATGAAGGCCACAACAACAACAAAACAATACAAAAGATCCGGAAGGTGCAATCTCCCAAAAGTGAAATCACTCACAATTTGTTGTCGTATAAATTCATGAAATTCTCTTTCTTGTCGTCGAATTGCTTCAAGGCGGGCTGCTTCTTCCTCCTCGGCCGTCGGACCGATCAGCGCCCGCCAAAGTGCCCAGCCCGCTGCACTCAGTGCTGCGCGTAACGTGTTCACAATGCTGAAAATAGTTTGGATTGGCAGTGATATACTACAGCTACAAATGAGATACAGTAGTAATTGAGCTCAAGAAAGGCAGTGCGGAAAATTAAATGGGACCGGACGAGCGAGAAGAAACTCAAATCAACTTCGATTCATATTGAGAACACTCGGAAAATGTGAATAATGGCTAACTTTGTTAACAGAATCACTTGAAAACTTTATTAGAACAACCATAAATTCATACTGTTATTGTTTGATAACTGCTGTTGCATAAATTCATAATTCTTCTCCATCAATTCAAAGGGATGGATCGGCGAAGACTTTATCCTTTTACTAGTTACTGTAGAACGAAAAAAGCTAAGCTGACGTGTCATAACAACTGCCCCTCCAAAAAGGATGGGAAGAATGAAACTCTTTCCAAATATATTTTCTGAGAATATGGCAAGATAAGCATTTGAGACTTGCAAAATCAATGAGAGGACACTTACTCAAAACTTGAAATAAGATGGGCACAGTTCAGCCATGAGGGGGGGGGGCATTTAGCTTGTCGAGCCATCAAGTGCAGACCCGTGAACTTTTGTCCAGTAATCTGTCAGCTCTTGTAAAGAATACCTGTCAACTCTTGTAAAGCAATGAAGTACCATAAAAATACATTTGCGATGGTGGCTCGACGAGCTTGCTCCAACTTTACGAGAGGAATTCACAGGTTCCACCAGAGCCAGCCCTGTAAACCGGGATTAGTGAAGCAGCAGGTAAGTGCAAAATGCCCCTCCCCATCGCCGAACTGTGCCAGAAAATGTTGCACTGAATTTAGAGTCTGCCTAGGAAATGTCAACAAGCTGCCACTCAATGATGACAAACTGTCCTGCTAAAAGAGAAAAAGCGCTGACAGAGATATCTAGAGTAAGTTACACTCTACTACAGGTGTAGGTAAAAAATCTCGTCCTAGAAGCTATATTCTCTCTCTCGTATAAGGCTCAACTACCAGTATGCTCGCAGAGACGCACGGACAACGCACGCGGAGAGTGCTCTTCACCTTTTCGCTAATTTATATATTCTACTTGTTTTCATATCAAATCGCTATATTATATATAGTCCGCTCCGCACGTCGTAAGGCACGCCCAGCGCAATGGGCTTTTCGCCCGCCAACCCCAACCCGCGCGGACACGCCCCTTCATCCGCGGCGAACAAGACTCTGGATCGTTCACGAAGATAAAAACAAACGAAAACCCGTAGAAGGAAAGAAAAACATTTGTGCCGTATACCCACAGAAATAATGTTACTTCCAGAGATATTTCACGTGAAAGAGCAAAGAAAACTAGAAAGGGAGCAAGTTCGCTATACACTTCCAGGAACCATCATCGAGGAATAACAAAAACTGTACTATTGATGGCTATCTGTACAGTGCTGCACTTAGACTGATAAAATATGGTCAGTCGAATAGAACAATCCGATTGTTTTGGAGCAGTGCGTTTACCCACGATGGGAAAGGCAAACAGTGTAAAAGCGAGCGCCACACGACACTTTTCAAGCTGCAGAGAGAACAAATAAAAGAAAACAAAAACGTAAAAACGTATCACTTACTGAAAAGCAACACTCATGGCTTGACTGTCAACGAAAGTAAAAAAATGTGGCGCAGTTCGGCGACCCGGGGGGGTATAATTTTGCACTTTTGCTAATTCCCATCGACGCCTAGAGCACCTAGAGAACTGAGCTTACAAGAATTAACAGGTTTTACCATGGTGACTCGACGATCTTGCTCCAGCTGCACAGGAGTGTACAGGTTTCAACAGAATGAGACTTGTAAACCAGACCTAGTGAAGCACAGAAAGTGCAAAATGTCCCTCCCTGCGCCGAAAATGCACCGTCATTATCGCAATGGTCAAACCGTCATGAAAATTTTGAACGCAGAGGCAACACATGACATATAAATGCAGACTTTGGCAACATCAGGTCACTGCGCCAATCATAGCCATGGCAGTCATCAATGGCAAAACAAGTGCTGGCAGTGAGATTGGCCCTTCGATAAGCGTTTTACGTAGTTAAGCCATCGATGCCACTACGAAACTAGTCCTACTCTGATTCTGACACCCAAGAGCGTAAAAGTAGACAAAACCCGCCAACTCCATCGAACGCCCCGTTACATGGTCAAATAAAAAAGGGGCGGAATTTCACCCTTTGGTCCTGCTCGCCGTAGAAATCCCAGGAGGAATCATAGGATGAGACCCAAGCCCGTTTTTTGCACCATGTGATCCGGGTGTAGAAGCTGCTCGGTTCCTGAACAGCTCTATTTTCGCGCCTTTCCTGGGTGTCAGAATGGTCCCTACGGCTAGTTTTGTGGCGATGTCGAAGAATTTCGAAGAGCAAGGGATTAGATCTCTGCCTCTCGCTAGCCTAACATAGCAAGGACGTTGAAACTGCTCGATTTTTCTGATTCGAACCAAAGCCGGCCCAGATTCGAGGTCTAGCTGGGGTCAATTTCTTTGCTCAATAACATAGATTCTTTTTCTTTTGTACTATTCGCGAAAAGCTTTCGCATCGCGAATAGTGACAAACAGCACTCATCGTAAGTAAAGAGGCTCAGTTCGGCGCGGTGGGGGCACAAAAGGGTACTCAGCTAAGTTTGACCAGGCCACCTTGTAAATTCCTGTAAAATGTGGCCCAACCATACGGCTTTGCAGCACCGCAAAAGTTCGCAATCTATTCTTGGTCAGCCTTGTTAACAAAAGGAACTTGTGAAAGTGCAACACACCTCTCGTTTCCTCTCCTCCCCCCCTAAGCCGATCAGTGCCAAAAAATATTCTGTTACTGCCTAGCCGTCTGCTAAAAACACTGAAAGGAGTCACACTGCTGTAAACTGCACGGAAAAATAACTTTTTCAGAAGAAAAGCCTCCACTGACAGTGACAACCGCTGTTAAGAACTGCTGGAAACGTTATGCTTCGATAGCCGTTCAACGGACAAAACGTGAAAGCACTCCAATTCTCACTTCTTGAGATTCCCAGGTCAGGAAATGTTCCAAGAAGTGCACTCTATTGTGGAAAGCTAATGAAACGCTAAAGCAACCTTTCTGCTCACCAACAACCATGGTCGATCACTTGGCGAAAACTAATCTCACCATTAACCAAACAGAAAATCCGAAAACAAATGGCAACGCGAAGGAATACTGTCAAAATGTCAATCAAACAGAGACATATCATGCGACCGAAAGCGCTGCAATCTCGCATTCCTCTCAGAGATTTTGCGTCGCCATTGAAATGCAACGTTCGTCAAAAGCATAAAAGCAGCGCTTTCCGCAACTCAATCTGCAACTATGGCTAATCAGAACCATTCCCTCTACGGTTAGATTTGGGAAGATAATCAACCCAACTCTATAAAGATGAGCGTGACGGGTTCAACTTGACGCACCTTATTTTTTTAGCTATATGAGGGGCAAATTTTCAGGCACTGGCGATGTGTAGAGTTCGACGGATCGGGCCAAGTCGACAGCATTACGAAGTCGCGTTCCACTCGCTCCTCGAGCCGCTCTGTGACCTTGCTTATGCCTAGCCCAGCGTCCAGGAAGAAACGGCTCTTCATAGCGCCCCCCCCCACATCAACTTTAACTCATTCAAAGTGACTACTCAAGCCTAAATTCAAAATAGTCAAGCAATTTGGGAACTAGTCTACCAGGAGGGGGCACGGCACCTCGTTCAGTCGTGTCAACAAGCCAAACTGTTTTATAAAGTCCTGGCAACTACCATGAAGGGATCGAACTCGTGTACTGAAGATAGATTTGCTTGTTGTAAGGTCACAGAGCCTAAGCAAGCGGAACACACCGAAAGGTTTGGCGAATCGGGAAGGTGTACGGGTTGGCAATATAAGCCGGGAAAGGGTCCCCTCAGCCTACTGTCACAAACTTCACGGC
Organism: Cooperia oncophora; assembly: GCA_036418165.1. NCBI lineage: Eukaryota > Metazoa > Nematoda > Chromadorea > Rhabditida > Trichostrongylidae > Cooperia > Cooperia oncophora. Next base: position 11,286 of record MU913251.1, on the reverse strand, counting down.
AAAACACAGAAAAATCATTCGGTGAGGTGGATCAGAGAAAATCTCTCTCATAGGCACAGGCAAAAAACGCCTAGCTAGTCCCTTTCAGTTCATGTTCATTTCTGTGCACCGTTCTCGCCTTTACCCTATAAGTGAACAACTTGTCCTGGTTCTCAGTTCTCAGTGTCTTGGGTGTACTGCACATGCCCCACCTTGCTAGAGCGCCTCCGCTAAATATACCGTATCAAGAAGAAGTATAAGAGCAGATCAGCTCTTATGAAAATGATTACCCAAAAACGCCTCTTAAGAAACAGAAATAGCGCTCCACATTTAGGAAGAAGACCAATACGAACAAAAGAGCAAGAAATAGAAGTGAATTGCAAACGTCTGAGTACAATGTTCCACTTCACAGAGCCAATATTTCATAGACGAGCGCTTTCATGTCTGTTAGCCTTTGGTGTTCCAGTTCTTCGGACCCTAAACCAATAACTGTATTAACGATGAGCTTTCTGTCCTATGCTCTTCAACACCGGGGGTGCGGTTCGGCATGGTGGGGTGCCAGGTGGTATTCAGCTAAGGTTGTAAGACCAACCTATGAAGACATGTGAAATCGTGCAAATTCATGAGAGTGCAACCTGATAACTCGCTGTTTTTCAATAAAAAGCCTTACACCTATGAAAATATGAGACAACTTTCCATCGTGCTAACTCCCTTAAATCATCCATAGGGCTTCCTGCAAAAGTTTGATTGGCAAGAAAGGAGCGAGTTGGGCACATTTTGGCGCAGGGACACCAGATGATGGTATGGGCACGTTGTAGAGGTCAGATTGTGAAGATTCAGAGTCTACAGGACTCATCGAAGTAGATCTGTCCCTCTACGTAATCACACTGAAGGAGCAAGCCAAAGTGCAAAATGTCCTCTCCAGGCCGAAAAGCGGCACATTGGTTCTCAACTGTCAACCAATGTGTCACCAATACAGGTGTCAGCCAAAATTCGTGAGTCTGGAGCGTCGCTCGTCGTTCCTCCCCGCATCGGTTGGTTGGGCAACAGGAAAAGAGGAAAAGAAGATGGAAAGAGAGGAGTAGAAGGGAAAGGGAAAGAAGGCGAAACTCTGCAATGGGCGAATATCCTGAGAAAGCTTCCCACGAGCAGTCCGCCATATGGTGACGATAAAAGCCAAAGTGCCATCGTTGAAGGCGAAAGCAACTCATCGTTCAACATTGAAAACGGAAGACTACATAGAACAACCAATGTCTACAAAGAACTGGGACACTAACAAGAGCTAGACAAAAAAAACTTTTTTTTGAGGAGAAATGGTCCTAGCGAATTATTCGCTTAGCGATCACTAGCACAACCACGGAGAAGAGTTAACTCGGAATGCAAGATTCCAAAAATTCTTAAAATCGCTGGACAGAACCAGAAGGCAATGCGCAAGATGGATTTCTCGCTTGATCTGTTAGAATGCATTCATACTTTGCATTAGCGATTTGGGAAAGTATGGGTATCGATCCATCGTTTTAACGTTTGCCCACTTTTTGAGCGTCCACTAGCGTTTCGAGCATATAGGCGCTCACATTGCTGAATCGATACTTATAAGTTTCTTTTCGCCCAAAACATCGGCAAAAACTACGAACGCAGCTAGGGCGAGGAGACAACACCTCCGTGAGCAGAGGGATACTGGTTTGCTTATTATTCCCTCTATTCATATTTATTTATTAATTCATCTTCAGTTTGGTAGTTAATGTGCTTCTGATACCTTAGTCAGAAACACACTAAGTACCAAACCGAAGATATATAAATAAGTAAACAAAACAGTAAACAAATAAGGAAATAGATGAACAAATAGACTCTAGATGAGAGTCACATTTACACACGAATAAAAATCTTTTGCTAGTTCAAAAAAACCACGAAACAGAAATCAGTACTACTTTCTCTACAGTACCTTTGTTGCTCATGGTAATGCAACTTAGCCTTCTTAGGCTTCAAAACAGTGGTTATAGAACGAAAACACATTTAACACGACACCACAGAAGGTTACGACCGCTGTGTGATTTACGACGCTACACAAAGAAGAAGACTTCACTCAACAGCCAGGAAAAGACAAACAGACGGATTAAAATGTCTTCCAACCAGGTAAAAAGAGACCAAGACTGATCACAGCCACACAAAGGTTCGCCTTTTCGAATGAAATTTTCCCATTTGAAACACAATGAAGTTCAAGGTTTCAACAGAAGAGCTTATAAATTCTTATAACACACGCCGAGCGGTTGAGAGAATGTCCGCTCTGCGAGAGAAGCCCACGAAGACACTGGCCATCTTGCTCTAACAATAAGCCTATGCTTCGGCTGAGAGAGGACACAGAAACGCTGTGGAGTGGTTCTTTCAGTCAAAATGACTCGGAAAACTCCTACAAAACACAGGTGATACTTTCCATCCGTTAGTCTCATACCAAAACCGTAGCTGTCGTGACTCCCCGATCCTCCAGAGCGGTAAGGCGTGAATTCCAAGGCTGCGTTCATACTTTGCCTTAGCCTCCAGCATCGTTTCGAGCGTACGTCAGTCAGCGACTAGGGAAGTATAAACACCGATCTAGCGAACGCCCGATTCACCAGCGTACAGCAGCGTTTTCGCAAGCATCTGAACTGAAAAAAACTCCCAAGAGTCAAAGTCCCAAGAATGTGACCTAGTTTTATCAAGGATCCTGCGATATAATGCACAGCAACGGTCATTGCTTTCAAGTAAAAGGGAAAGTTCATTAAACCAAGTCAGTAAGAAAACGTGCGTGTGAGAAACCGTAAAGGTGGGTGATTATAATGGTGATTCACAATGAAATGCGAAAAGTGCAATAACGGCCTATGATAAAAGATACCATTAATCGTAAACGCAAAGTTTATAGTGCGCAATTGAGTGACACGTCAAAGTTTGCACATAGTTAGTACAAAATTTAATATTGCGCCGCACTTATGTTTTTGACCTCAGTTTCAGGGTTCCTACAAATGAGCTATGTAAGAAAAACTGCAGTACAAAATAAGTGTAAGTGTCGTAAAAGCATACATAGGTATGAGGAAGTTTCGGCATATTACAATGAAGTGCGAAGAGTTTAGCAAAAATAGTACCCACGTAGATGCGCATATATTTTTTGCTCAAAGAGACGAGTTCATCCATACGAGCTTCTTCGCTTCAAGATTTGGGGAAAATCGTCCCTGACTCACAATCGTTTCTTCGTCCTTGTACATGCTTAAATCGCTTGAGAACAAGCGAATAAAACACGCAGAATGCTCCAAAATACTCAAAAACCACTTTCGTAAGAGAAATCACAATCTGAACTGAGCGAAAGGCGCCAAATATGGCACGCATGGTCACACGCCAGACACAGCTGTAGTAATGCGACGTCAGCGAAAGGAAAATCGATCGATAACGAAGCGGCTGGCACGCTGCCAAAACGGGTGCTGACCATCTGGCTACTATGAGGGGGTAATGAAGTCCAAAATACCACAATTTCTTAATTTCGTCATGGTTGCCCAGATACAGCTTTTTTATAGCAAAAAATTAGTAGAT
>MU913250.1:0-10760 GCA_036418165.1 Cooperia oncophora | reverse complement strand
ACACATAATAAAGCAACACACGTACAAATCGACTAAGCATTTTGGAATGGAACATGCAGTGATGAAGGAAGGAATGAACCGAGTGAAACAGGCGACAAAAGAAGACAATGAAGCCGATAATATCCATTCGATATGTGCTAGATTTCCTCTCTAAGTCTCCGGACAACTGGCATAAATAATAAATATTATATTCAAGGAGAAAATCTATATTCAACAGCCTCAAGTTCAGTGGAATACATACTGATAAAATAAAATATCACTGAGATCTGTAGGGAAGTTGTAATGATGTGAAACCAGAACGAGAAATTCCCATGATACGGCCGCCAGCCGCTGATGCTACCTTATACTTGCAGCTGGGGTTACTGTATAAAACTTCAGATTACTGTAGGTGATGCGTAGAGCATTTGAAGTTGTAGTGGGCAAGAAGTTAAGGCGATAGGTTTCAAATCTACTACAGTGCAGCTTGAGCGTGTTCACAAGAGCCGACCGGGACTGAGCTCAATTGGGCCAACGGCTTTTAGTGTTCCGGCGATTCCCTCTGAGGGCCGTACAGCCTGATTCTTTTTTGCGATAGTGGAGTCTTGTCCGCTGCGGGCGCTAGGGCGTTTCAGGGGCTTGATTTAGCGTCAGACTGTTCTTCACCCATTGTGGAAGCTGGCAGGCGGCCTTACTTAGGTGGAGAACAGGCTGGCGCAAATCTTATCCCTGCAAATACCCAAGCGTCCGCAGCTAGCAGGACTATACGTGGGCCTTTAATTGCATATTTAGGCTAGAACCTCCCTGTAGGAGGGATGTGCGAGTTCAATCAGCGGACTTGTCTGCCCATCTGTCCCTTGACCCGTTGGACCCCCAACGGACAGTAGGACCGATGGACCCTATTCGCTGGCGTTGGAAACTTCGGATATGGACGTATCTGTGGGTGATAAGGAACTCACTGAAGTGTCTAACCCAGCATTCTTTGTCAATGGCCCCTTGCCAGCCACCTCTAGTCTAGTACGGGGCAGGATTAGGGATATTTCCAGCCACCTAGGATCAGGGTGAAACCCGCGAAGTTTTTTCACAATAACTGCATAGAAGGACCTAGGTTCTTCCATAGGGTTTATCCACATTCCACATCTCAGGCTGTCCAAATCCACCGGGTGAGACCTCTTGACCTCAGAAGGCAAGCTAGGAGTGACGTGGCTGTGAGATTCAACTGAAAGCACCATCTGCTTTCACATTCAGCGATTAATGCGGATGTAATCCCATTAAAATGGCCCCCGAACCGCGGCCAGTTAGCAGACCCCCAAAGTGGTGCCCACTTACTTCCGCGCAGTTCTCGGTCAAAAACAGGCATGACATCGACCGCGGCAGAGGTTGGGCAGATGGCCTGGCAGGTGGCCAGCTACTTTGCATACCGCGCGCCTTCCCCTCTGTGTTTTTTCTTCGCTGGGCGCTCTCCACCGCAATGCATGCTCCATACGTTCCCTACCATGTTTGGCTCTCCTGCTCAGCTCTGCTCTCTCGAGTTATCGAAAACTTCGTTGGTTGCTTGCAATATGGTAGCATCTGCGTTGAGGCCTAATTCGATTGTGCTAATAATTACAAGAGCCCGACGAGATTGTGTCACATCTGCGCCGTGCTTAGCTACAACTTACAAAGAAGTTGCATATTGGCCTGGTGAAGAGATGTGACCAAAAAACGGATTACTGTAGTGGAGAATGTCTGCAACAGCAGCACAGCTGAGTGAGATTAAGTGAACAATTGCACTGAACGTACAAAGACATTCGCGGAACAGAGATCAAAAAAGTGACGTTCAAAGCGGCTGATGGACCTAAACGGTTTAAATGACCTAGATGAAGGCGCCTTTTTGGCCTTGTAGTTGAGCCAGGAAAAGTTGAGCTAGCATTTGTTGATTGAACATTGGTGGATACGGGAACACATGTGGCTTGGGAGGGACAAGCCCCTCAGGCAGTAAAAATGGTTGAGTGGTCATGGCGGCCGCCGCGTTGGTGGTAGTCGTGGTGGCCGGTGATGATTGAGCTACAGTTTCAGTCGCTAGACTGACCGGGAGCGTGACTGCTGGCGTTGCGACTGAAGTGACGGCTGCAGTGGCGGTGGTAGGTGACGATGGTGAGCTGGTGGTGGCGGCACTGGGCTTCACCGGTGAAATTGGAGGAGGGTGGTCGGCTGCACGAGCTGCTGCAGCTGAGGCGGTGAGCTGGACCAGTGCTTCCATCATTGACCTGGAAAGGATAGGAATTACTCTGAAGGGTAATACGGAAAGAAAGAAAACGAACTAGTACGGCAGAGCTCCAGAAACAGGTAATCAGAAGCAAAACTATTGTGAGAAGCGCTCTGTTCCAATAAGATACGGTAGTTAAGGTAATTCTTGTGCAAAGTTGGGATCAACGCGATGTGGAGGCTTCTTCATGCCACTGGCTCACTGACCCCATAGCTCACTCACGCTCTCAGGCTCCTGCTAAGACCCTCCCACTGCCCCTTTTCTCCCACCCCTCCCCGGCTCACAAACTGCACAGAAGTGCCTAAATTCACTAGAATAACGCTATGATAACTTGTGGCTTTAGTCCGCCTCTCTCACTACGGAAAAATAGATTGGCCTTATGTGCTTCAGGGGGTTCCAGCCTATAGTTCTGTGTCAAAGCCAGACTAACTCGCAAAGAACAGGCCCAGGGTTAGTTAGACACTCAGTACATTCCAACTTTCTACAATTATTGAAAGTCCCTTCCTTGAGCTCATTTCTCTCCCCCCCCCCCTCATCCGGAACTGCAAGCTACTCTAGCGCTGATGGAAACTTGCTGATTAGCTTCTACGAGGTACATACAGCCAGGGAGGAGGGACGGTCACAGCTATTTATCGACCATCGATTTTCACTGATACGCGGAGGAACCGCAACGCGACCGCGCGCGATGATTTAACCAAACCTTGCACATCATGTCCTTCTATTCAATTTTATCTGACTGGATAAAATTTCAAAATTGATACTCTAGATCTTACTGTGGCATAAGTGGCATAGGCGGCATATGTTGCTGATCTAGATTGCGTAGGGTGAGATCCAACGGTGATTCCTCTAGACCATGAGGACTCCGTGTACGTGGCGGGGGCGGGGCCTAAAATTCAAAGGGATAGATAGTGATAAAAGAATGATTACTTTCAGTGTCTATCAAAACAGGTACTCTAGTAACATTACCGTACCTTGACGCCCTTCCGGCTGAGTTTCTGCTGATAGGCTATCGGACATCCGGAAAGACTTCGATGTGACGTGCGATTGCTGTTCACATGACCTTTCCCAGTACAACCAGGTGTCGTACATCTGAGTACGGTATCCTGTTGTAGGGCGAGCACTAAAACAAGGCGTATAACATCTCTGGGCAATATTTTGGCTACGGTTAGCTGCTCGCGCACTTAAGAAAGTCCCATTGACGTTGCGCATGGGAGGGGAAAAAAACTGACGACAACGACTGCAATAGTCGTTTGATGCACGGCCCTCAAGCAAACAAAGACGCCGCGTAATCAGTCACTGACTGTTCGCAATGCGGCGCCGCGAGCGGCACGTAACCGTCGACTCAATCTCGCCATACTCAATGAATGCATGTAAGTAGACACAATGACAAATCGACACCGCTTCAGCTACCGTAGTAGTTGTTAATATGGCCGACGCGCCATACGGGAATCCAATGAACTCACTCTGAATCGTCGACTTGTCAGGGCGTCGTGGGCAACCGGACAGACTTCGATGGTGGGTGTAGAGGCCGGTCTGATGGCCACTGCCGTCACATCCAGGCGTCGGACATGCCAATTTGCCTTCTAGAACAACTGAGCGCGGTTGCGTGATCCAGTAAGCCAAATGGACTTCAGTCTTACCTCGACGAGCACTCCAATTCACACTTGGTGATGGCATTGATGGGGTGCCCATACTGGGACTGGCCGATCCGGATGGTGGCAGTGACGAGGAGACGGGAGTTTTCGGCGGCGACTGAAAACAAAGGCCATTCGCATCTGATTATGTGGCCGACAAGTAAAGGAAAGATTCAGTACTTACACTCGTTGTTACTTCAACAGCCGGCAGACCGTCGTCTTTGTCCGTTGGAGCTATGCGTCCATCGATAGACATGCATAGCATTTCTGGTTCGACTTTACTCGGTGACACAAAGCTCATTTCGAACTTCTTTGGCTCCTGAAACGAACAATAGCGAGTGAAACGAGGTAGTTATGCGAAACACTGTTCATAGCCCCTTCCTGGGAGCAATTCGGCCTACTGACAACTTCAGGAGCGAGAAAAATCGTCATTGCCCCTTCTGGGAAAATTTGCTGACTGGGTCAGGGAATCACTAGGCTACCCTTGATTCCTTACCCCGGATTTTTTCTGGGGAAGGACATGGCGAAAGTGGCACTCCCCAAATCTCCGCTGCATACTGAGTTATGCATGAATAAGTACCAAGAAAACCTATAAGAAAACCTATAGGATAACCGCGGCTACGCGCCAAGTTTACTTTTTAGCCTTATCCATCAAGTATCACTCAATATCACTTGGTATCATTGAGAGCTTCTCAGTCTATAGACGCCTTTGAAGATATTCAAAAAAGAAGTATCGTTCCTGTGAGTGAGCCGATGGCTGCACACATTTCCTGGCCATTAGCCAAGTAGGCGGCCACTTTATAATCGAGCAGCCTCAATTTGGGGTCTAGACCGGCGCTTAAGGGCGCAGAGAGCATCATTTGTCAATCCTTCGCGTTCATTGGCGTTTTGACCGGCGAACACCCTTAATATGACCAGAATGCCATAAGGTTAAATGATGCGAAAATGAACTCCGATAAATACTGGCTCATGGAGAGGTTAGCTATTGATTTCCACTGACTTCGAGGGCTGGTTATCCTCCACCAGGGCAAATAGGGAAAGGGAAGACGAGTGGAATTTTTTGGTTCGTCCTCCCTCGCTGCTAGCTCTAGTAGGAACCGCCGGCTCCGTAATTTCCCTTACAGCGGTGCGGGAAGGGGTACAGAGAACCCTCGCAAGCCAGTAGCTTTCCGCGGCGTTTTCTTTGTGAATATTTCCGTTTCGGGTTTTATTATACAGTCCGAAAAAGGGAAAACAAAAAATTCCTACTCTGTTCTAAACAACCTCCTTTGGTGATTCCTTCTGTTAGTTAACATGAACTAACAGAAGAAATCGGTGAAACTGCTGAATGCCCCCCGCAAGCCTAACAGCGCCTCAAAAGCCTTTGAATCTGCTCACCTCTTCGTCGTTTTTGGCCAGTTCGTGCTCGTCGGTCTGCGATTCAGATGCCATGGTGACGTCATCTGATGGGACGGCACTCTCGGAATGACCACTGCACTCCTCGTCCTGCACGCTGTCCTCGACGACACGAACGATATCCTTGGCTGAAATGAGGACATAAATTCGTACAGTGGTGCGTATTTGTGTATGTGTAGAGGAACACACACAGTAGCGACCGGTAAAAAACGACGGATGATGACAAAGAACGTGCCGGCCTCCTTGTCGTCCTCGTACTCATCGTCCCGTCATGCCCTATTGCTGAGGGTAAATGTTCGACGACGACGACGCGTATCACGATCACCCCCACTAAACCACCCCCAATCGCATGTACATATAATAGAGCGCTAGGAAAAACTCTAAGGAAAAACGTACATAGGTGAATGGTGATTGGTTACGCGGAAAACAGACCAAGGACAATTCGGGCAGGCAGAATGGGAAAATAGGGCGGGGTCTGGGCGGTTTTTTTATCCTGAATTCCTGGGAATTCACTGATCTTTTGGCTTCTATAAATCTGATAATATTTAGAAAGGACATTATGTAGACGTCACTGGCCTCTGGTTTCCGGTCACAAACCACTATTAGATCTCCATGGCCATTTGATGGTACCCGCTTCGGGACAATTCCATAAGTACACGGCTGAACGGTACCGAAATACGATCCCCACCTCTGCCAATGGAATTCTGTGGATGGCTTGTCGGAAAGGAAAAGCTGCTGTTCAGGGCTACACGAAACCCTGAGCAGCCGTTTTTCCGACAAGCTTCGAAGCCGAACTCGCTCACCTCCTCACCTCAACTATCCGGAAAAAAAAAATCATCGCCCAGTGCGGCGTAGGGGGAGGGGGTGAGAGATGGTGATTCAGTAACTTCCCGAGATTCACACACCTTGGAGTTTCTTGGAAACCCTGTCAGCAGGTTTAGTAGGCCGTTTGTAAGGTCCTCAAGGCATCCCATAGCATAGTGTAAGGTGCCCATAGCGACCCAAATACGACCCTACCAGCGGGGACTCCTCAACCAGGCCGTTCCTTATCCCTGAAAAGCTTTAACGACGAACCAAAACCCAACACCGCAATCTTGTCAGCTAATTGCAGGTATTTTTTATCAATTATCGAATTTTACAAACATCCATGAAAAACAGGAGGAAATTTCACAGAAAAATTTGCTGAACACAGGTCAGTGGATATACAGCAGGTCGGTCCCGCGAAGAATGGGAATGGTGTTACTGTAATTGTTTCCCCACTTGAAGAAAACGCTTGCAGATATGAAAAAAGAGCAAGTTATGAAGGGTGTTTTTTCAGAAATTTATTGGTTTAACAGCGATTCACCTAGAAGTACCTAACCCACGGTAAGAAAAGTTTAGAAGTGCTACCTAAAGAACCCATGACAAGTAAAAAAAAACAAAAAAAGTCATTTAAGGAACGAGAACTTCCAAGGCTTAGAGTACTGGGAGATTTCGAAACAAGGATACCGTTTCACATGATCCATTCAGGACCAAGATTTCTTCAAAATCAATATTGCAAATACTGCACGCGGTAGTTAACTGAGTGGGAACTAATTTCCAAAGAAGCATTTAGTCGCGCAGCGATCAAATCAAGTCCTGTCCAATAGAATGGATGGAATGAAGCGTTTCGGAAAAAAAAACCATTGTAGTAAAACACCCCCAAGGGTAATGGGGGCGATGCGGGGTTGAAAAATCGAAAAACGCATAAACGGAGATGAGTAACGTGCTAACGGATTAAGCAATTTGCACGAAGAGCAGACCAATGCCGTCTCCAGACAACGACTGCACCACTTCTCTTCAGCGGAGCAAATAAATCAGATTTCGGCCCTGACCGGCAGAAGCAGAAAAGCTTGAAAGGGAAAGAAGAAAAGAAGATGAAAGGAAAGAGAAAGGCAGAAGATATCAAAAAAGAGCCAAAAGAGCTCACCGTCGGGTTTTCGGCGCCGTTTCGCGGGTGGCGCTCCTTCGCTTGGTGTTGACACCACCGACGAGACGTCATCCGGAGTCTCGGAACCTTCCGAATGTGTCTCTTGGGTGTCACCTTCAGGTGGTGTGGCGGCGTTTCGTGCCGCTAAAGAGCTGCAATGGAAAACATAGGTATCGATCGTTGAGCAGATCAGAAGTAAACTTGACGGACCTGACAACGATAACACAGAAAATCCAGGTCCCACTAGGCCCGCTTATTCGAGAACACCACCACCTGCATGTATCATTATTCGGAACATTCCTTCCTCTGCACACCGCTAAATCTGCAGGGTAAATCACCGTCGCTGACTTACGGCGCTGTGAATAATCCGCGAAATTCCGGGACAACCTAACAGCGAATAGAGTCGACAGAATGATGTGAATCCGACCGGGAAAGGGACACACAGTAGCCAACCTGCTAGCTCCTGAGCCTCTCGGCTCGGGTGCGCGGCTGCCTGCCGAGAGTAGAGAACTAAGGCAGTTGGAGAGCGGCGTGCCCGAGCGTGGAACGGCACCCTCGGTGGGCGTGCGGACCTGCAGCCGCCTCGTCCCCTCTTTCGGGCGCGCTATGTGCATGAACTTCTCTTCCCGGTCGTGTTCCCAAGGACTGGGCCACCAATCACCTCCAACCAACCAAATCGCCTACAGATTGTCCATTTCGGTCGACAATTTTCAAATCATTGCCCTCACTTACAACAGCTGCACCGCTTTGCACCACATGCTGCTACGCGGACAGTTTGCTCCCTTAGACAGAGGGCGCGCATAATGTAAACCTTTCTACTCTCATAGAACTCAATGTCAACGGCCTGCTGAAGGTGTAACGACAATTCAGCGATTTAGCGCTTGTCGGGGGCGCGGGCGGGGGGGAGTCGCCGCTCCCTAACTTCTTCTGCCCAGTCTCCTGCTTAAATCATGTCTCACCTTGGCGAGACATGTTTAACACTTGTCAAGTGTAAACGAAGCTTGTGCTACTGCGCAGCTTTACACGAATTTACAAGTCCACAGGAGGAATTGGTTATGATCGATGGAAGTCAGCAGGATGCCCCCACCAAGCCGTACAGCGCCAAGGGCATTTTCTCCAACATTCCACTTCTTTGCATAACTTCGGATCCAGTCACCCTGGCATCTTACCCTTTCTAGGCTATAGCCACAAATCCCCAGTCCAGCGTAGCTTCTTACGACGATGTACAGGTCCCACCTGGATACATTGGAATGGTATTCAACAAATTGCCCCCACCAAGGCGAATAGCGCCCGAGACCTATTTTCAAGCTTTTCTACAACTTGGTCCACACATCCCGCGCATCTGCTATTCATTTAGGCTTGACAAAATCCCCAGCCCAGGCTCAAAATCGCTTCCTCGCACCATCCTGCGCTAAATGCCATCTGACCAGAATAACGGAGAAAAGAGGTGGAAATAAAGCCCACCAATTTTGCAGCTTCACAAAAGTTAACAGGTTTCCACTGATTGACCTGTCATAACTTCTACCATTTCGTACTTTACAAGAGCTAACAGGGTAAAAACAAAAATGACCTGTCCAAGCTTGTAACATTTCGTAACTTCAAAAGAGATGACAGGTCTCCAGAAAAAGAACAACTCATGTACTATTTCGTAACTTAACAAGAGTTAACAGGTCTCCACAAAAAACCACCACCCCAGTTCGTAATAATTGCAAACTTTACTAGAATTAACAGGTTATCACAAAAATGACCTGTGCGAACTCGTAGCATTCCGTAACCATGCAAAGGGTGTGACATAGTATTTCGCAACTTTACAGGAGTTAGCAGGTCTCTACAAAATGACCTAGTAGGTCGACAGGAATCGATTAAATGCCCCTCCCAAGCCAAACCCTTTTCCGTAACGCTTCTGTACAACACATTTGCAACGACAAAATTTTACTTCAGTAACTATCACTACATTGACAACACGGAGGGACAACTTGGAGTGCCTAAAGTCAAATGAGTATCGGACTGGCTAAATAGAGTGCGATAACAAAAAACCGAAAAAAACATGACTGGAACATGACCGCTTTAAATTGCGCGCGATTCCAATCGATAAATTAGCCGGAACGAAAATGATTTAAAAACACGATTTTCTTTTGCAAAGTACTAATTCTTCAGATAACAACACAATCCTTCAGACATCAAAAAACAAAAAAGAACTTGAACGAACAAGAAAAGTCAATCAATTAATCAATCCATCAGCATAACAATAAGAATTACGCGTTTTTTTTCAAACTTCCATGATTTTATGCATCATAAGAGTCCAACGTGAAATCGACCAGCTTCACAGGTTTTGTTTGCCATTTGCCAAGACCAGCAGCTTCCAGCTGAAGATCACATACATTAACACCCAAAATGGTCGACGTGGAGACAGACGGATATAAGGGCAAATGGCTGGCCAGCACCGCGGTCTCAACGACCTGTCCGGCAGCTTTATCGGCACTAATTAACTCGGATCTATTCGACTTACTTGCTCGTAAAGCACACGTTTGGCTTCATTGTAAGCGACTGCCTTTTCTTTTGCCTCCATATATGTACCACTGCGCTTCAAGCTATCAGGCGCCAATTTCAGGAAAGCCTAAAAAGTCAATAGAAAATCAATAGTCGATTACTAGTAAACAGTTCTGGGGGTACTACAGTTCAAAATTACCCACCTCGAAAATCGCCGCTTTGCAGAGGCGTGATGGTGAACCCTTGTTGGTTCGGCCGGATTCCGTATTCAGCATTTCCACATGCTCCATATCACGTGTCCACACATGCGATGGTGACATGGACAACATAATTTTGTTCTGTAAAAATATAATTTAAAAAATTAAAAATGGGAAAATCTGCGGCGGGCTAGGGGGGGGGGGCATTCTGCTCTTTGCTGCTTCACTAGTGCCGATTTACAAGTCTCACTCTGGTGAAACCTGTGCACTCTTGTAAGCTGGAGCAAGCTCGTTGAACCATCATGGTAAACCCTGTTCAACACTTGTAAGCCCACGGAATAGATGTGCGTCGGCACGTAGCAAAAACGCAACATACCCCCCCCCCTGTCGCCGAACTGCCTCCAAATCTGCCAATAATGGCTGCAAAATTCACCAAAAAGTCCTCAGACTCACCCTAATTGATTCCACCTTGCATGGAATTGCTGGAGGTTCAAGACGTCCAAACAGAGCATTCATCATTGAATCATCACTCACAGGTGCCACACTACCGAAGAACACTGAGTGCGGTAGAATTGGGTGCATAATGGTGGAGAGAAGTGCTCCTTGGACACCTGAAAATACATGCATAACTTATGGCTACCGTAGTTACACACAAGTTGAGATGATAGCTACCGTATTTTAGCGGGGGGCCGAGACATGCAGCGAAAGCGATGTCTCGGCGAAGTTTGAGGCAGTCGAACGTTGGACGAAGAGAACGAGAGAAATCGCCGCGCGCTAGCACCCGTCTCGGAGTGGGCCAATTAGACGGACGCAGAAACTTTGCGCGCCACTCGTTTAGCCAATCGCCGCTTGGCCGTCTAACTTCCGGCAAC
>MU913249.1:0-30921 GCA_036418165.1 Cooperia oncophora | reverse complement strand
GGTCGCGTGTTAGAATTTCACGATGGCGCTCGTCCAGAAGAAGGCTGTGGCGAAGTGTCGTGATAGTGAACAATATGTTATTGAATATGATGGTGGGGATGTCCAATCAGAATTTAATAAAATGTAACTTATATCGCATTGAGAGTCGAGGAAAAAAATGGTCTTTTTGGTTCCCCCTGTAAGTGGTAGAAAACCATGACGTTTTCGCCGTTAATCGGTCCCTTTTTAAGACCCGGCACGCAGTCTGCTTCCATTCGGAATCGTAAAAGCTTATTGAATGCGATGTGGCCTATACAATGACTTGCCGAGCCAGCCTGATGTACAAGTCATGCTCATATCCTCCCAGACAAGCCTGGTACCAATTTGGCGTCAGGAGTTTGAAGGCTTGGCTAGTCTGGGGGGGGACTGATCAGGAAACTGCTGATAGCGCGCGCGATAACTTGCCTGCTCACTATTAGCATTGCGTTTAGCATACAAGTAATGGATATAATCTTAAGAGACCTAAGAAGGGAAGAAAGGGCAATTAGCCATGCAGCCTTTCCAAGAGACTCTTGTTCTATCTTGCCCTCTAATTGTGTTGTTTTCGTATAATGCCGAGAAAACCAACAGCAAACGTCCTTGTTTGTCAAGCAAGATTGACAACCACTTTGGCTTCGAGAATTCTATTACAGATGTCACTTAACCTATGTGTGTTCCATGCCTTGCATGCCGTTTTTAGGGACTTATAAGTCTTTAAGAATAGGTTTTCCGATGTGCCCTATTCTATTCAGTATGGAATTTTCTACTCTGCTGTGGTGCGCTGTACTTTACTATACCTTTTTTGATTTTTGTCAACTTTTGATTTTCAAAACGGCGTGTCGGGTTGGCACAACTGAGAGTTTATAACACTACCTTTTCGCACTCAATCTGTGCTCTCAAACTGCAGTACCAGATCAAATCTTTGTGGTATTTACGACTAAGGACGGTGCTCCTTGGGATGACTCAATGGCATAATCCACGATGATTTGGTAAGTCATTCTAAAATGCTAGCAATGTGTTATATAGTGAAAAAATGGCGGAAAAGCAGGATGAAACGGTTAAAAGCCTGCGAAAAATCCTTCGCTCCACGACTCAGCGATTTCGGACGAGTTTCTGCTGGCGTCGTGCCAATAACCCCTGCGATAGATACGACTGCATACAAGGGGGGGGGGGGGGGGGGGGCAAAAAAAGTCACTTCGACCGAGTCACATATCAGCAAAGTTTTCGCTGCCCAGACAGAGGACGTGGATACGAGTACCAGGGCGGAAGATACCCAAGATGTTCCTCTATAAGCAGGAGCTGGGCTCTCTCCGCACCAGTCAATTTCATGTACACCAAAATATGAAGTCATCTCCAGTCGCAGCCTGACTGGAGAAGACCTTTGGAATTCATGTCACCTCCAAACAGCTGCGAAACTTCTAGTATGGAGTCACCCATGGATAGCTACCTGGAGACTAGTACTTCTCCGACTCATGGAATAGCCTCAACAGTCGAGCCGCTCCATCAACGTCGCCACGGTCTAGGACATCGTTTTCACCACAGTCGTCAAGGCGCAGGTTGACGGTATGGACCGGATACCTGGAATGAAAGGACCAATATTTTCTTCGTGGACCCCGGACATAAGGTGAGCGCTAGCGGTTACATTGAGCAACTCGTGAAGAACATCCTCTACATGGGTCTCGTTCCTACCGTTCTTGGAAAACTTTGTCCTGCTACAGCACTGCGTGCCTAACCGACATGAGTCGCAAGGGCGATTGGAGACATACTTCTCGCCTGCTTGGAATGGAAGGGCTCGGATACCTAAAGAAGATGGAA
Organism: Cooperia oncophora; assembly: GCA_036418165.1. NCBI lineage: Eukaryota > Metazoa > Nematoda > Chromadorea > Rhabditida > Trichostrongylidae > Cooperia > Cooperia oncophora. The sequence continues at coordinate 29,088 of MU913249.1, read as the reverse complement.
TATCCAAGTAGGTCACCTGACCTGAATCCCCTCAATTACCCGGTTCGGGCGGAGTTCAATAGGGTGGTCTACGGTGGCGGAGAAATCGACTATCTGATCTCAGGCACCACATCGCGGTCGCGTGCCAGAATCTCTCGATGGCGCTCGTCCAGAAGGCTGTGGCGGAGTGTCATGATAGTATTTAATATGCTCTTTAATATGGTGGTAAAAATGTCCGATCAGAATTTAATAAAGTGTAACTTATAGCGCCTCGAAAGTCAATGAAGAAAAGTGACTTTTTTTGGCCCTCCCTGTATATGTGCTCATATATCCATACAACCCGCAGCCGCTCCATATCAATCCCTTCGCTTCATATTGTACTTCGCAAATGAAGCGATACGAGCATCAGCATCGGTCGGACATTTGTGGGCGGGCGGGCGCGGTGGGTGTGCAGGTCGGGATGATGTAGTTTGATAGGGCTCTAAGAGGGCGTCTTTACTGGGAAGGGCGCCACACAGCGTCTGCTAAGGAGCGCTGAATACTTGCTAGGCATATTACATTTACACTTTCTGATTATTTGTCATGCAGCTTGCCTTAATAGATAGCTTCGAGAATGATCTACAAGACTACCGCATATTCTAGGTCACCGCCTTGGTTTGAACAAACATTCTTCATTCTTCATCAACATGTATTTCACTCAATCCATTACCACTTCCTTTTTTTTACGGTACTCTGACGATGTTATAAATTTCAGCTCACTCATCAAGTGAATGAGCGTAAGCCTCATCACGTGCTTTACCTTCAAAAGACGTGGTGTGCCACACGTCATTAGGAAACTAAAAGCATTTCAGACTTATCCACCAAAAAAGTTCTCGTCAAGAAGACGTCGAAATCTATGACGTTTGAGAAGTGTGACGGAAGTCCTGAGGCAATTAAAGGTGTCTTCATGATATATAAGCTCAGCAATGAAGAGGCGACGATCTGCTGCCGGGGCGGGGGTGGGGGAACAGGTGTTTAGAGTGCGTTGAAATGGTTGCTATCGATGACTAGACTCGCAAGGAAGTCTCTGATTTGCTGCACAACCAGGATCAGCCACTAGGTTGTGAAACTAGGTTGTGAAACGTTACCGTTGCCCGGTTGGTACGACCCCCTATTAGTGGCTCAAAAAAGTGGGCGGGATTTGTGAAGAGGCGAGAGGATCTACCGTTGACAACCGTATAGGTTGCAGCGCTTTTGCCCCGAAAATAACGCGAGAAATTCCTTTGCAAAGACGGCTTCTGACCTTTCAACTTACACTTCATGAAATCTTAATAGATAGCTTCGAGAATGATCTACAAGACTACCGCATATTACTAGGTCACCGCCTTGGTTTGAACAAAATTCTTCATTCTTCATCAACATGTATTTCACTCAATCCATTACCACTTCCTTTTTTTACGGTACTCTGACGATGTTATAAATTTCAGCTCACTCATCAAGTGAATGAGCGTAAGCCTCATCACGTGCTTTACCTTCAAAAGACGTGGTGTGCCACACGTCATTAGGAAACTAAAAGCATTTCAGACTTATCCACCAAAAAAGTTCTCGTCAAGAAGACGTCGAAATCTATGACGTTTGAGAAGTGTGACGGAAGTCCTGAGGCAATTAAAGGTGTCTTCATGATATATAAGCTCAGCAATGAAGAGGCGACGATCTGCTGCCGGGGCGGGGGTGGGGGAACAGGTGTTTAGAGTGCGTTGAAATGGTTGCTATCGATGACTAGACTCGCAAGGAAGTCTCTGATTTGCTGCACAACCAGGATCAGCCACTAGGTTGTGAAACGTTACCGTTGCCCGGTTGGTACGACCCCCTATTAGTGGCTCAAAAAAGTGGGCGGGATTTGTGAAGAGGCGAGAGGATCTACCGTTGACAACCGTATAGGTTGCAGCGCTTTTGCCCCGAAAATAACGCGAGAAATTCCTTTGCAAAGACGGCTTCTGACCTTTCAACTTACACTTCATGAAATCAGAAATTAAAAGATTACTGCTTTCTAAATAATGGCGCCTCATTTCGCTTACTGAGTGAGGGCACCGATCAGTAACAGCTTGCCGTCAGTCTGAAACTGAGAGCTGCTGTGAATTTTCCAACGCTGAAAACGTCTTCAGAGCTATCGGCCATCGGAATATGTATGCAATGTGGCCTTTGGATGATCTATTCACTGTAATTCGCTGCAAACGCTTGCGCGTGTCAGTCGGGATGAGTTTGGCGCAATGCCAAACCCGTTCTCCACCAGTTGTTAAAGCGAGCAATTGATATGACTGCGCCATATCGTTCGTATTACTCGTTTTCTACCGCTTTTGTCGCATGCGCGCTTCAACAAGAAGGCACGGAACGGCTTTGACGGAGTGCACGCTCATGCTGCCTGACACGCCCAACCGTCTCCGCCAGTGCTAGAGGTATACATGCTGCACTTTACCCCAACTGTGGATGGACATGAAGGAGGTTTGGGGTTACCTTGACGCGTGTGACCAATGGCGTCTTACAAATCTTCCAATGAGGCCTCGGGTGCATGCAACGCTCAGTGTGCAATATTTATCAGACTTCTCGGAACCTTATAGCTGCTGTTCATACTTTGCGGCAGCGTCCACCAGCGAAGCGTCCACCAGCTTTGCGAGGGCCCAACAGCGTCGGCGACCAGGAAAGTAAAGAAATCGGTAGCTTGTAGATATAGATGGCGTCTCAGGGTCTGCCAGCTCCACCAGCGACTAGCAGGGTGTCGAGGGCTAGAGAAGGTATAGATCTACCAGCGACCACATGCAGACTGCTGGTAGAGAGTATGGGGCGACAGGAGGGTACCAGCTGTTTGCTGTCCTCTTATCGCGTCATGCTCTCTAGCACAGTTTGTTACCAGTAGAATCTGGCAGACGCTAGATCGATACCCATACTTCTTAACCCTCGAGATGCTGCTAGATTGTGGTGGACGCTGGCGGTGGCAGACGTTAGATCGATATCTATACATTTCTAGTCGCTGACGCTGCCGTACATTCGGAACGCAGGTGTACGCTATTGTTCGCTGGTTGACGCTGCGCAAGTTGCCGTAGCCTTATGGGAGTTGGTTTTGGCAGATGTGTAAGCTTTTATAATCAAAAACGAATTTTATTATATTATAATTGATATAAACAATCTCGTATTTATACTCCTAAAGGCACCACACATCAGAGGTGATGTGGATCGTTCTCCTAATAATTCCTCTGCTCTCCTGATCTCTTCATGATGCTGCAAGCGCTACGTCGAGATGCTTCACAACCATGGCGAAAATTTCGTCGACGGTTCCCTGTGCCTTGATCTAAAAGTACAGGCATTTTTTCATATGATGGTATGCAGAATAAGAAAGTGTTTACTCCGGCATCATTCCATAAGATTGGCGCGTATTACTGAGAACTTTCAAATGGGTATTTCAGGTCGTGAAGCCTTTTTTTTACGGTTTGTTGCATACTCTACGAGGGGGGGGGGAGGGGCAAAAAAAAGTCACTTTTCTTCATTGACTTTCGAGGGGCTACAAGTTACACTTTATTTAATTATACTATCATGATACTAAGCCACAGCCTTCTGGATGAGCGCCTTCGAGAGACTCTAGCACGCGACCGCTATGTGGTGCCTGAGATCAGCGAGATAGTCGATTTTCTCCGCACCGATAGCCACCTATTGAACTCCGCCCGAACCGGGTAATTGAGGGGATTCAGGTCAGGTGACCTACTTGGATATTCCATCTTCTTTAGGTACTCAGCCCCTTCCATTCCAAGTAGGCGAGTGTTTCTCCAACGCCCTTCGATTCCATGTGGTGGCACCCAATGCTGTAGCAGTACAAAGTTTCCAAGAAGGTACGGGCGACCACATGTGAGGAGGATATTCTTCACGAGTTATCCCAATGTGTAGCTTTTATAAGGTGAGGCGGAGATGGTGTAGTGACAAGTGGGCGCCTCACCTTCGCGCAGGTCCGGTGTTCGAATCGGGTCGACCTCCCGCCCAGGCCAAACCAATCCTTCTTACTCCTTCGGGGACGGTGAATTGGTACCAGATTCGTCTGGGAGGATAAAACACTGACTTGTACATCGGCTGGCCACCGCAAGTCATTGTATAGGCCACATCGCATTCAATAACCCACTACGATTCTGAATGGAAGTAGAATGCGTGCCGCATCCCACAAAGGGATTGATCAACGGCGAAGACTTTATCCTTTATCCTTTTATCCCAATGTACCGCCAGCGCTCACTTTTCTGTCCGGGGTCCACGGAGAAAATATTGGTCTTTCCATTCCAGGTACGTCCGATCCATACCATCAACCCGCGCCCTGGCGACTGTGGTGAAGATGATGTCCTAGACCGTGGCGACGTTGTCGGAGCTGCTCGATGTTGGAGGTCATTCTGATCGAGAGTACTGGTCTCCAGTACTCTCGATCAGAATGACCATGGGTGACTCCATACTAGAACTTTCGCAGCTGTTTGGAGGTGACATGAATTCCAAAAGGTCTTCCTCCAATCAGACTTGCGCTGGATGTTATTTTCATGAGGATGCGAGATGACTCTCTTTGCACATCTTGTATCCCCCTGGTTCGTACACGTCTGTGGAGCAGCGAAACTTTGCTGATAGTCGTACTCACGCGTCGAAGTGACTTTTTTTGCCTCCCCCTGTACATGCATCCACATGCCTCAAGCAATTCATAGCAACCACCCTTGTACAAGTAGTCTAGCCCACAGTCTCTAAAACTGTCCCACGTTCGCAGCTTCACAGTAAGAACGAACCCGCTCCGAGCCTTCAGCGGCCATTGGTGGCAGCCCTGACGCTTCCCTAGTTTCTACCTACCAGAACTCAAATGATGTTTTCTAACAGGAGTTCAGTTTTTGCACAGAGTTTTTCGTTTTTTTCACTGTTAAGTGGTATTAGCATTGAATGACAGAGCGAAAAGATGTTTAGTGAGCTAGAGGCAGCAGGATATCGTTTTGCTGCCATAAAACGAGCACGTCCACAGAACTAGTTCGGAGAGGCTGCCAGGTCGTTACTAAGGGAATTCTCCATTATTATTTTTTTTTTTGTTTTTTCTCCCCTGAAAAGTCACTTAGCAACTACAGGTTCGTAATTGAACGCCGCTATCCACAGCACGCAATCGCGGGGTTTCTTTTCAATGGTGTATGTGAGGACCATGGAAATGTAGATCGTTTTTGCCGCGCCTTTGGGGACCCAAGCAGACATGAAGAGCAAACATAAGTTGCACTCCCGTGGACACCGTGTAGACCCCTGCAACATGGAACAAACCGTTTCCGATATGTGCTCCATGACCCGAAAAACTCCCTTGCAAGTTCAATATGCCTCTTTCTATACAATGAATGAAGGTAGGACGTTTAACAGTGAAACCCACTTGTATGAGCTTTTTCTTTTTTTGATAATACTCCACAACTGGAGCAGTAGCATTCGAGAAGGTCTTCAAACGTTTCTTGATCGTTTCTATGTTGTCATCGGCACGTCCACTGCAACCACGAACAGATTAACACCTGGTTTTCAACTACTACGATTGCATAGGTACAAACAGAAGTGCCCTACACGCTACCGGGTTTCCTGGGTGGCATGTGGCTGACCAAATGAAGCCGACCGCAAGTAGCCATCTACAGCATGAGGCTTCGTTCATACTTTGCAGCAGCGTACTAGCGTCGCCAGCGTTTCAGCAGCGTCCAGGCCTCAACAGCGACTAAGAAAGTATAGATATTGATCTAGCTTCTGCTGGAGTGTGCAGTGTCTTAAGCGCAAGGGAATAGGATACAGGGTGAAGCGTTGCTGTCAATACGCTTAAAAGAAGGTCTCTCTGAAGAAGGCCTAAGACCTGAAAGGTGCTAATTCCTTCTCGATATGACCACCCTCTCGGCACGACTCCCCTCTCCCATCTCCCAACAACGACATTACGTCCTCCCCCCCCCAGCGGTCAAGTATGACCCCTATGTATTTCGCACAATGATGCCTTCGTGTCTGCCAGCATCACCAGGCTTTCCACCATGCGACAGAATAGAGGAGTATGGGCGAAGTAAAGAAGGGTAAGTAGCTAAACAGCTGGATTAGGGTCTTGAGATGTGGCGTGTTGCAACAACCGTCACAACTGCCTAAAGAGCAGAATTAGGCATTTAATGTAAAGGTGTAGGTCGATTTTTTTTGTTTTTTTTTTTGTTTTGTACGGGTGCGGTCTGCACATACGCAATTTCACGACGCCTAATCCAGCTGTTGGCTATCTTGCCACTTTCCCATACTCTCCACTCCCGGTCGCTGGTGAACTCTGGTAGACGCCGGCAGATGCTAGATCGATATCTGTACTTTCCTAACCGCTGATGCTGCCGGACGCTTGGAACGTAGACGCTGCCGCAAGTATGAACGCAGCCTAACACGTCCGTCGACTAGTCTGCTTAGCTAAATTTATACCGACTACTACCAAGTTCAAAAACTCTGTTCACGGTAAGGTTTTCACCTTGTTGTGCTCGATGCATAATCGCTCCACCATCACGTTTTCAGATACGTCGAAAAAGATTACTAATTTGGCTTCTTGAATCTAAACGCAAAATTTACTACAACTAGCTGATGAATTTCTGTGTTTCGAAGAATACTTTGAAATTTTATGGCACTTACTTCTTTCTCGAATTGCTCGCCTTGTTTCACCTCTCTAGGGTAACCGTCTATCAAGAATCCTTTACAATGCTTTGCAACATCTTTAAGCATTGCTTCTTTGATCAAATCTAGTACAATTTCCTAAATGAGAGCAACAATTCTAGTTTAAATTCGACATTGAACTGAACGAATATCTTCACTTACTAAAGGAACCAGTTCTCCAGCTTCCATAATTTGGTTGAGCTTTGTACCTCTGACAGAACCAGATTTCACCTCAAATCTCATATATCAATCAGGAATCAGGAACATTCAGACGGAGTCTGCAGTCTTGTTCACTGCAGACACTGGGGCGTGTCAGGGGGCTGGGTTTAGAGCGACGGGCTGGCGCTGCGCCATACCCAGCCCCTCTAGAACACCTCAGCATGAGCAGCGAGCAAGTAGACAAATCTGGAGATGTATCGGAGTCTATTCTACCTCATCCCTCAGCAGATCTCCAGAGGAAAGATGTGACAAGCCATACTTCGCAACTATTTTTTCACACTGCGTGCCTTTTCCGGAGCCCGGACCTCCTGAAAACAAATGAGTGAGTCTTATTTCAGCTTTGGACAGACCTCTTGACCTGCCGAAACATCAAAAAAAGATTCTTCGTAGAGCGATTTTTTTGCATTTTCGCGCGAAGCACCCACCACATCCTCTCAGCACACAGTGGACGTCATCAGAAGCCTCGCCTCAGATAGCCACGCCCCTTTTTCCCCCGCAAACATAATTTACACCTATATTACACGCATTAGCATTATACACTACAACTTACAAGCCAAGTTAATTTCTTCTACAATTTCTTTATCACAAATATACATTGCTGAACTTTTATCTAATGATACACTTGAACCCTCCCTAGAGGGCTCGCCCACTTGTCGGATTAAAAGTTCACTATAGTTTTATCGACCGACATCTTGTTCCACTCACTTTTACAGGAGTATGGGTGTTCTCATTATGCAGTTCCTCCTTAAGACAGCTGTGACATTTTCGTGAGAGCTCCAATTTGAGACGGCTCGTGTCATACTGTCTTGTGATGGACAAGCACATCTTCGAAACTGCCCCAAATTGTGGTATCCCACCAAATAAGCAGCCAAAGCCGCGTTCAAAGAAGTACGGGGGCGCTGACGCCTCCCTGTTTCTAGCCTCCTAAAAAACCTCCATCAAACGTACATGAACAATTGACAAACTTATGCTCACACAAGCAATGAAGAATATCGGGACGTTCGCCTTCTTCAGAGGGGTCAGATCGATGGTTTTCCTCTCCAGAGTTAGAGCTGCCCTGAAATAAGAAAATTTACATCAGTTCGGAATCGCTAAGCATTAATTGCAAAGAGAGGAAGGAAATCTTGACAATAATTTCACCTAGCTATATCGAGTTTGGCAAGGAATATTGTCAATTTTACGAAATAAACCAAACGCCTTTTACTAAGCTTTGCAGGTCAATGTTTAGGTTCGTCTAGTGGTCTCTAGTCATCATCCCTGCGAATGATAGGGCGTGTGAAACGCAGCCAGATCAGCCCAGCCAGTCACCGCGGAGCGAGATGGTATCATTTGTAGTAATGACCTTGGCACGCTCCAAGAAACGCCCGGTCAGGCTGCGTTTATACTTTTGCGGCAGCGTAGGCGTAGCGTTAGGCGCAAGCGTAGCGCCCCCCCCCTCAATAGCGGCTTCCAGGTACGCCAGCAGGCAGTGCGAAGAAAGGATTGCATATCGATTGCTTCACCAGCGTCACCAGCGGCACGCTAGCGTACGCCAGCGGCACGCTAGCGCACGCTGGCGTAGCGAGGGCACGGGAAGCATAGCTATCGATCTAGCTTCACCAGCGTTTCTCGAGCGTTTCTCCAGCGGCACCAGCGTTTTGCTAGCGCTTGCAGCGGCAGGGAGTAGAGACTATGTGGCCGTGAGAGACGCGGAAATCGAGTGTTATTGCTGGGGACTATGGGGCCGTCGAAGCGCAGAAGCGATTGTGCATTGTTAGAGACTGATGGGGCCGTCAGGGCGCAGAAGCGATGTGCATTGTAGAGACTATGGGGCCGTCGGAGACGCAGAAGCGATGTGCATTGTAGAGACTATGTGGCCGTCGGAGACGCAGAAGCGATGTGCATTGTAGAGACTAAGGGCGAGTGAGATACGCGCAATCGATGTGCTTTGTACCCTCCAGCTCTCCCATAGTCTCTACTCCCCTGCCGCTGCAAACGCTAGCAAAACGCTGGTGAAACGCTGGAGAAACGCTGGCGTACGCTAGCGTACGCTAGCGTGCCGCTGGTGACGCTGGTGAAGCTAGATCGATATGCATCCTCTCTTCGGCACTGCCGCTGCTGCGGTCACGCCTGGAAGCGCCTACCTACGGCTGCGCTACGCTACGCTGCGCAAGAGTATAAACGCAGCCTCATATATCTTGTCGTATGTAGGAACAATCACTGAAAATAGTGACTGTTATGCGACTAATTCCAGAAGGTAGTCCTGTAGGATGCTTGGTCCCTAACCTTGCGTTTCCGAATAATCAGTGGAAGCAGCTAGAACGAGTCAAGCCTTCCAATTTGTACTAGTAACCAGTTGACGAGTTGGTACCGAAGAAGACGAAGAACACCTGGCTCCGTGCCCACCTCTTTGATTTCGCCGTCCTCCCTGCCTAACTTACGCCCGCCTCAGAGAATCAGCACTACGAACGCAAGATGAACATGCGGTCAGCGCCCATCGAATGAGCCATGCTCGAAGCTTTTGCGATGCGCAAATGAGGGATGGAATTCGGAGCTCCGCATTCCGTCGACGATTTCACTTCGCGACGCAGTCGCACTTGCCAAGGTTTCGAAGACCAGGTGGGCCGGACACATCATGCGATTCGAGGATGAGGACCACAGCTATGACCGTCTACTGACGGGATTCTTCAGCTGTCAAATGAGCACCTGGACATCCCTACGCGATGCCTCCTTCGTGAAAGCTTCGAACGAATGGTATGATGTTCTTCATGCCCCATGAAAATAGAGAACCCGCTGGGCATTCTAGCTCGGTGCAGGGGCAGATGGAGAAGTTACTCGTGGACGGCAACTCGATGATTAGCGGAAGCACAGGTGATTCAGGTGAACGTTCCCACTACAAATTTTAGGCATGCGAATGGGAACGGAAGCAAGCATACGTGGCGGTGGAGTTGCACGAGTTTGTCGCTGATGGTTTCTGATTCAGTGGCGGCTATCAGAACATGATGGATCGAAATGAAGACGCAAGGCCCAACAAGCAGTAAAGTTAATCTTCCCGATGAAAACCACCTGAAGGCACATTCCACGGCATCCGGACGCTCGACATGGTACTCGCAGGGCCGTAAAATGATACAGCAAGTTCTAAGAGGCCATCGGAAGGGCATCCTGTCTGGCCTCCAATACGCGGTGCGTCACACGCCCTATGGCATACAGGGATCGCGACTGTACTTTTCAACAATTTTAGATTCTTTTATTTTTTTGTTTTTTTTTTTTGACCGCTTGATAATTGGCCATGATGGTGTCACTAATGTTCCCTTATTTTTTTAAGAAAGGCTTTGTGATAATGTTTTTTTTGAGGTTTGTGGTCACTTGAATCTACGGTCTTGTTTCCTGCGAATAACGGGGCGTTTCAGGGGGGGGGGGGGGAATTTGGCGCGGCGCCAGCCAGTTCTCCACCAATCGTGGGAGCTGGTAGGCAACCATAGTTGAAGGGAAACTGGCTGCCGCCGAGCCAAACACAGACTGGAGCGCTCCAGTATCCTGCGGAAACAAGACTGTGATCGCCGTAACTGACTGCTCATCCACCATCTACTTGAAACGGTTAATGAAGGATCCAATGAATAGTGACCACTATGCAAAATGTTGAAGGGCCGCAGGCATGTGCGGCCACTCCATACCGTTTTTCACTTCTTTAACATTATTTTGTGGATCAGCACGTTCTCTGCAGCGGATTAAATTATCGTGCCTCCGTCTTTCAAGCGATGTTTCTGGCGTGTTTTTGTTTACTTTCTTCTCTATTTTCTATTTTCTTCTCTCTTTTTTCTATTTTTCTAAATGTTCTGATTCCCTGCTATTTACAAAACTTCAAAAATGCGCTGACAAGTATACAAGAGTAGCAGTGAGAGCATTGCAGCGAAGATTAATTTGCCTGAGTTACCCTTGAAGGCTTTTGTGACTGAATATTATTATTTGCTATTATTATTATATTACTATAATGAATATTATTCAACCTTTCCAAAACCTCTAATAAAAATATTTTCAAAGTAGGATCATAAGAGCCATTTAAGAAAACATAAGTCAGAAACCATTTACTTCTTCTCGATTAATTTATCCAGATGTTGTACGACAACGGCAAAGATCTCTTCGATGGTGCCCTGGGCTTTGATCTGAAATAGAAGCAACTAAAACACAAGCGTTGTGACTAAGAAAATCCGCTCCTTGCTCGCGACGCGAGCGATTCCCAAAATGCGCAAGTGTAACTGACAGCGCTCCAATGCTAATCGTTGGACTGCTGCGAATGCAAAACTAATCACAGTCATGTTAAAATTATTCCGAATTTTGCAACGGTCCAGCAATCAGCGGTAGAGCGCGTCGCGCGGCTGAATCAACCGTGTCGCAGGTTATGAACGCGGATCAATTAAGGAAGAAACCACACCCTAATGAGTTTCTTCTTCTTCTCATAGTAGTCGACCACAGGAGCAGTAGCAGTTGTGAAGGTCTTCAACCGTTTCTTAATAGTTTCCATGTTGTCGTCAGCTCGTCCACTATAATTTGTGACTACATTGTGGTCAAACAAGTCAAGGTGCCGGAAATGTGGAGGTTCTGGTGTTTGGTGGGATACTATCAATCTGGGACAATTGTAAACGTGTTTTTATCGAGCGCAGGGCGAGGTGTCAGCTGCATAAAATGGAAAGCGCAACCTCCGCCACGTTTAGATGAAGTACGAAGTAGCGCCCTCCCCAACTCCGGGATATGGAAGTAGTTACCAGCACGGTTCTCGTCTGGCACATCTTCACATACCTCGTCTTAGCTCTGTGCATTAGCCGTTGTACCAAGATATCCTCGGGTACATCGAAAAAGATGACTGATTTCGCTTCTTGTATCTAAATAGAGAACAGATTTGCCTGAAATAAGTCAATTTTGCTCAACCAGAGTCTCATCTAACCTCACGTTCGAATTGCTCTCCTTGCTTCACTTCTCGTGGATAGCCATCAATGAGGAACCCTTTGGAACCCTTGGCAACTGCTTTGAGCATCGCTTCTTTGATGAGATCAAGCACAACTTCCTGAATTGATCAGTGATAGAAGTAAACATTAATGGTAGGTTTTCCAGAATTCATTTACCAGAGGAACCAGTTCCCCAGCTTCCATTATTTTCGTAAGCGCTGCCTCCTCTGGGAGATCCCGATTTGACCTGAAATCTATAGCACATCCGTGGACAAGGAGGAATAATCTCATTAGTGCAAGTTGGGTAGGTGCTGAGGTAAAAAGCACCTACCTAGCGTGCACCGGTGTGCACAGCACATTGCGCGGGGTTGGGCTGCGTTCATACTTTACGGTAGCGTCTACCAGTCTGCGAGTGACCATTAGCATCCCAAGCGTCAGGCAGGAAGCATTAGGGACTAGGAAGGCATTGATATTGATCTAGCGCCCGCCGGCGTCTGCCGGCGTCCACCAGTGTTCACCAGCGACCGGGACCAGAGACTATGGGTAACTGGGAGGGTAGCAAACAGCTGGACTAGGCGTCGTGAAATCGCGGCGTGTGCAACCGCACAGTAAAACTACACTGAACCGTACCTTGAATTAAATTACATATTTCTGTGCCTCGAAGGTTGTGTGCTGCGGTTGAACGCACCGCGATCTCAGGACGTCTAATCCAGCTGTTTGATACCCTCCTACTTGCCCATATTCTCTCTACTTCCGTACGCGGATGGACGCTGCCGCAAAGTATGAACGCAGCATCACTTTACTAGTAACACCTCTGCGTCTAAACAAGGAGCTAGAAAAACATTATGCCGCAACTACTATGCTAGAACGAAAATTGATTGCCTAGCACAGTGCGGAAGAGCTGATCAACTCACCTCATCTCTCAGCAAGTCTCCAGATGAAAGATGAGACAAACCATATTTTGCAACAATTTTTTCGCATTGCGTTCCTTTCCCAGAGCCAGGACCACCTAAAAAGTGTAGGACCGAGAAATCAATAAGTAAAAGCAGTGTTCCCCGAATAGCAGCACAAATTTACCGACGATAAAGAATATAGGGACATTGGCCTTTTTCAATGGAGCCAAGTCGATATGCTTCCTTTCCACAGCTACCTTATCTGATCTGTAATACTTGAACACAGTTGTATTTGCAAGAGAAAGATCATACAAACTAATACATTTGGGAAGATAGCGCCAGCTTTGATTAGATGGCTCTGTTAAGATAAGGAGTAGGCGGTCACAATGCTGCCTCGTTTCCTGAAGACACGCGACTTCCTGATACGGTAAGAGATTCGGGAGATAGTAACGCGCAGCAACTAACTGGTAATTCCTAGTTGACTAGACATACTGCATATACTGTAACATTTCCATGCTTGACCGTCGGGTCCCGGAGCGAATGTAACGTCACTTGCAGCGCCGCTTTGGCCACCACGCGGTTAGAAGACCTCCCGAACCGCACCCTGCACACCACAGTCATACTTATAAGTGGCACGTGAACAATGAAGCGCACGCTGATACCTCAGGCATGGAGGAAGAGGTAGAGTGGCTGTGTTTTCTTTTATCCATCTGGACATGGTGAACACGCCTTTTTTGTGCGATACTTCCATTTGAGACAACTGTCATCCTGTCCTGTACTGGACAATGACATGATTTCAATTGTCTGAAATGGCAATATTCCACCAAGAAACGCAGCCACCACCACGTCCGATTAAAGGGTGCACCCACACCCTCCTCACTTCCGGGATATGGAGTGTAATTACACTCAACAAGTTAGAGGATAACGGAACAATAACTCACGGTATTAACTTGTCAAGATTTTTCTGAACTTCCGCAAATATTTCATCTATTGTCCCTTGGGCTTTTATCTGGAAATGAGTGATTAGAAAACAGGCACCGCAGATTATTGTAGAAAATGACTCACCCTAATGAGCTTCTTCTTCTTCTCGTAGTAGTCTACTACTGGAGCAGTGGCAGTTGTGAAGGTCTTCAGTCGCTTTTTGATCGTCTCCATGTTATCATCAGCTCGCCCACTGCAACTTGTGGTTACTTCATGAAGGATAGTCTAATTGAATAAATAAATAAATAAATAAATAAATAAATAATTAGGCGTCCAGACGGTTCTTAAGAACTTCGACCTATTTTTGATAATAAGTGATTTTGATGAACCTTGTTTTGGCTCTATGCATAAGTCCGCTGAACCAAGATGTCATCCGATACATCGAAAAAGATCACCGATTTCGCCTTGTATCTGGAGAAATGGAAAATCAATTACAGACAGGTGGGAATCGGTCAAGGTGATGGAAAAGCCGATCAAACTCACCTCCCTCTCAAACTGTTCCCCCTGCTTTACCTCTCGAGGGTAGCCATCGATTAAGAAACCTTTGGAAGCCTTTAGCAACTTCTTTCAGCATCGCTTCTTTGATGAGATCGAGCACAACTTCCTGAATTGATCAGTGGAAGAAGTAAACGGCACAATAATAATCGGATTTCTAAAACTCATTTACCAAAGGAACCAGTTCCCCAGCTTCCATTATTTTCGTAAGCGCTGCTCCTCTGGGCGATCCCGATTTGACCTGGAATCTATAGCACATCCGTGGACGAGCGGGGTTGGGCTGCGTTCATACTTTGCGACGGCGTCTATCAGCGTCTGCCAGCGACCACTAGCATTCCGAGCGTCCGCAGCGTCAGCGACTAGTGAAATACACATATCGATCTAGCGTTTCAGCGTCTGTCAGTGTCCACCACCGACCGGGACAAGAGAGTATGGGGAAATACGAGGGTAGCAAACAGCTGGATTAGGCGTCGTGAAATTGCGACGCGGGAAACCGCACAGCACACTTAAATTGAATTGTACATTGAACTGCATTTTTTCTGTGCTTTAGCAGCTGTGCGGTGCAGTTGCACACGCCGCAATTCGACGCCTAACCCAGCCGTTTGCTACCCTCCAAGTTCCCACTCTCTACGTGCGGTCGCTGGTGAACCCTCGTAGACGCTGGTAGACGCTAAAACTATATTCATGACTCTCTAATCGCTAACGCTGCCAAACGGTGGGAATGATAGTGGTCGCTAGTAGACGCAGGTATACGCTGGTGGACGCTGCCGCAAAGTATGAACGCAGCCTCACTTTTACTAGTAACAATTCTGCGTGTCTAAACAAGTAGCTAGAAAAACATTGTGCCGCGATTACTATGCTGGAACGAAAATCAATTGCCTAGCACAGTGCGGAAGAGCTGATCAACTCACCTCATCTCTCAGCAAGTCTCCAGATGAAAGATGAGACAAACCATATTTTGCAACAATTTTTTCGCATTGCGTTCCTTTCCCAGAGCCAGGACCACCTAAAAAGTGTAGGACCTCTCTCCCGCCTTCAGAGCTATCGGCCATCGGAATATGTATGCAATGTGGCCTTTGGATGATCTATTCAGTGTAATTCGCTGCAGACGGTTGGCGCGTCAGGCGGGATGAGTTTGGCGCGGTGCCAAACCCGTTCTCCACCAGTTGTTAAAGCGAGCAATGATATGACTGTATCATATCGTTCGTATTACTCGTTTTCTACCACTTTTTGTCGCATGCGCGCTTCAACAAGAAGGCAGAGAACGGCTTTGACGGGTGCACACTCATACTGCCTGACACGCCCAACCGTCCGCAGCGAACTAGAGTATACATGCTGACACTTTACTTCCCAACGTGGATGGACCATTGAAGGAGGTTTGGGGTTACTCTGACGCGGTGACCAATGGGGCTTACAAAATCTTCCAAATGAGGGCATCGAGGTGCCATGCAACGCTCAGTGTGCAATATTTATCAGACTTCTCGGAACCTTATAGCTGCTGTTCATACTTTGCGGCAGCGTCCACCAGCGAAGCGTCCACCAGCTTTGCGAGGCGCCCAACAGCGTCGGCGACCAGGAAAGTAAAGAAATCGGTAGCTTGTAGATATAGATGGCGTCTCCCAGGGTCTGCCAGCATCCACCAGCGACTAGCAGGGTGTCGAGGGCTAGAGAAGTATAGATCTACCAGCGACCACATGCAGACTGCTGGTAGAGAGTATGGGGCGACAGGAGGGTACCAGCTGTTTGCTGTCCTCTTATCGCGTCATGCTCTCTAGCACAGTTTGTTACCAGTAGAATCTGGCAGACGCTAGATCGATACCCATACTTCCCTTAGCCCTCGAGATGCTGCTAGATGTGGTGGACGCTGGCGGTGGCAGACGTTAGATCGATATCTATACATTCCTAGTCGCTGACGCTGCCGTACATTCGGAACGCTGGTGGACGCTATTGGTCGCTGGTGGACGCTGCCGCAAAGTATGAACGTAGCCTTATGGGAAGTGGTTCTTGGCAATGTGTAGCTTTTATATCAAAAACGAATTTTATTATATTATAATTATATAAACAATCTCGTATTTATACTCCTAAAGGCACCACACATCAGAGGTGATGTGGATCGTTCTCCTACTAATTCCTCTGCTCTCCTGATTCTTCATGATGCTGCCAGCGCTACGTCGAGATGCTTCACAACCATGGCGAAAATTTCGTCGACGGTTCCCTGTGCCTTGATCTAAAAGTACAGGCATTTTTTCATATGATGGTATGCAGAATAAGAAGTGTTTACTCCGGATATTACCATAAAGATTGCGTATTAACTGAGAACTTTCAAATGGGTATTTCAGGTCGTGAAGCCTTTTTTTACGGTTTGTTGCATACTCTACGAGGGGGGGGGAGGGGCAAAAAAAAGTCACTTTTCTTCACTGACTTTCGAGGGGCTACAAGTTACACTTTATTTAATTATACTATCATGATACTAAGCCACAGCCTTCTGGACGAGCCATCGAGAGATTCTGGCACGCGACCGCGATGTGGTGCCTGAGATCAGCGAGATAGTCGATTTCTCCGCCACCGTAGACCACCCTATTGAACTCCGCCCGAACCGGGTAATTGAGGGGATTCAGGTCAGGTGACCTACTTGGATATTCCATCTTCTTTAGGTACTCAGCCCCCTTCCATTCCAAGTAGGCGAGTGTTTTCCAACGCCCTTCGATTTCATGTGGTGGCACTCAATGCTGTAGCAGTACAAAGTTTCCAAGAAGGTACGGGCGACCACATGTGAGGAGGATATTCTTCACGAGTTGCCCAATGTAACCGCCAGCGCTCACCTTCAGTCCGGGGTCCACGAAGAAAATATTGGTCTTTCCATTCCAGGTACGTCCGGTCCATACCATCAACCCGCGCCTTGGCGACTGTGGTGAAGATGATGTCCTAGACCGTGGCGACGTTGTCGGAGCTGCTCGATGTTGGAGGTCATCCAGATCGAGAGTACTGGTCTCCAGGTATCCATGGGTGACTCCATACTAGAAGTTTCGCAGCTGTTTGGAGGTGACATGAATTCCAAAGGTCTTCTCCAGTCAGGCTGCGACTGGAGATGACTTCATATTTTGGTGTACATGAAACTTTGCTGATAGTGACTCGGTCGAAGTGACTTTTTTTTTTGCCCTCCCCCTGTACATGCATCCCAGCGCTCAAGCAATTCATAGCAACCACCCTTGTACAAGTAGTCTAGCCCACAGTCTCTAAAACTGTCCCACGTTCGCAGCTTCACAGTAAGAACGAACCCGCTCCGAGCCTTCAGCGGCCATTGGTGGCAGCCCTGACGCTTCCCTAGTTTCTACCTACCAGAACTCAAATGATGTTTTCTAACAGGAGTTCAGTTTTTGCACAGAGTTTTTCGTTTTTTTCACTGCTAAGTGGTATTAGCATTGAATGACAGAGCGAAAAGATGTTTAGTGAGCTAGAGGCAGCAGGATATCGTTTTGCTGCCATAAAACGAGCACGTCCACAGAACTAGTTCGGAGAGGCTGCCAGGTCGTTACTAAGGGAATTCTCCATTATTATTTTTTTTGTTTTTTCTCCCCTGAAAAGTCACTTAGCAACTACAGGTTCGTAATTGAACGCCGCTATCCACAGCACGCAATCGCGGGGTTTCTTTTCAATGGTGTATGTGAGGACCATGGAAATGTAGATCGTTTTTGCCGCGCCTTTGGGGACCCAAGCAGACATGAAGAGCAAACATAAGTTGCACTCCCGTGGACACCGTGTAGACCCCTGCAACATGGAACAAACCGTTTCCGATATGTGCTCCATGACCCGAAAAACTCCCTTGCAAGTTCAATATGCCTCTTTCTATACAATGAATGAAGGTAGGACGTTTAACAGTGAAACCCACTTGTATGAGCTTTTTCTTTTTTTGATAATACTCCACAACTGGAGCAGTAGCATTCGAGAAGGTCTTCAAACGTTTCTTGATCGTTTCTATGTTGTCATCGGCACGTCCACTGCAACCACGAACAGATTAACACCGGTTTTCAACTACTACGATTGCATAGGTACAAACAGAAGTGCCCTACACGCTACCGGTTTCCTGGGTGGCATGTGGCTGACCAAATGAAGCCGACCGCAAGTAGCCATCTACAGCATGAGGCTTCGTTCATACTTTGCAGCAGCGTACTAGCGTCGCCCAGCGTTCAGAGCGTCCGGCATCAACAGCGACTAAGAAAGTATAGATATTGATCTAGCTTCTGCTGGAGTGTGCAGTGTCTTAAGCGCAAGGGAATAGGATACAGGGTGAAGCGTTGCTGTCAATACGCTTAAAAGAAGGTCTCTCTGAAGAAGGCCTAAGACCTGAAAGGTGCTAATTCCTTCTCGATATGACCACCCTCTCGGCACGACTCCCCTCTCCCATCTCCCAACAACGACATTACGTCCTCCCCCCCCCAGCGGTCAAGTATGACCCCTATGTATTTCGCACAATGATGCCTCGTGTCTGCCAGCATCCACCAGCGTTCACCAGCGACCGGGAGTAGAGAGTATGGGAAGTAGGAGGGTAGCAAACAGCTGGATTAGGCGTCGTGAAATTGCGGCGTGTGCAACCGCACCGCACAACTGCTAAAGCACAGAATTATGCAATTTAATGTACGGTGTAGTGTAGTTGTACGGTGCGGTTGCACACGCCGCAATTTCACGACGCCTAATCCAGCTGTTTGCTACCCTCCTACTTTCCCATACTCTCTACTCCCGGTCGCTGGTGAACGCTGGTAGACGCCGGCAGACGCTAGATCGATATCTGTACTTTCCTAACCGCTGATGCTGCCGGACGCTTGGAACGTAGACGCTGCCGCAAGTATGAACGCAGCCTAACACGTCCGTCGACCTAGTCTGCTTAGCTAAATTTATACCGACTACTACCAAGTTCAAAAACTCTGTTCACGGTAAGGTTTCACCTTGTTTGTGCTCGATGCAGTAGTCGTTCCACCATTACGTTTTCGGATACGTCGAAAAAGATTACTAATTTGGCTTCTTGAATCTAAACGCAAAATTTACTACAACTAGCTGATGAATTTCTGTGTTTCGAAGAATACTTTGAAATTTTATGGCACTTACTTCTTTCTCGAATTGCTCGCCTTGTTTCACCTCTCTAGGGTAACCGTCTATCAAGAATCCTTTACAGTGCTTTGCAACATCTTTAAGCATTGCTTCCTTGATCAAATCTAGTACAATTTCCTAAATGAGAGCAACAATTCTAGTTTAAATTCGACATTGAACTGAACGAATATCTTCACTTACTAAAGGAACCAGTTCTCCAGCTTCCATAATTTGGTTGAGCTTTGTACCTCTGACAGAACCAGATTTCACCTCAAATCTCATATATCAATCAGGAATCAGGAACATTCAGACGGAGTCTGCAGTCTTGTTCACTGCAGACACTGGGGCGTGTCAGGGGGCTGGGTTTAGAGCGACGGGCTGGCGCTGCGCCATACCCAGCCCCTCTAGAACACCTCAGCATGAGCAGCGAGCAAGTAGACAAATCTGGAGATGTATCGGAGTCTATTCTACCTCATCCCTCAGCAGATCTCCAGAGGAAAGATGTGACAAGCCATACTTCGCAACTATTTTTTCACACTGCGTGCCTTTTCCGGAGCCCGGACCTCCTGAAAACAAATGAGTGAGTCTTATTTCAGCTTTGGACAGACCTCTTGACCTGCCGAAACATCAAAAAAAGATTCTTCGTAGAGCGATTTTTTTGCATTTTCGCGCGAAGCACCCACCACATCCTCTCAGCACACAGTGGACGTCATCAGAAGCCTCGCCTCAGATAGCCACGCCCCTTTTTCCCCCGCAAACATAATTTACACCTATATTACACGCATTAGCATTATACACTACAACTTACAAGCCAAGTTAATTTCTTCTACAATTTCTTTATCACAAATATACATTGCTGAACTTTTATCTAATGATACACTTGAACCCTCCCTAGAGGGCTCGCCCACTTGTCGGATTAAAAGTTCACTATAGTTTTATCGACCGACATCTTTTTCCACTCAACTTTTTACAGAGTATGGAGTGTTCTATCTATGAGTTCCTCCTTAGACCACTGTGACATTTTTCGTGAGAGCTCCCAATTTGAGACAATTGTCATACTGTCTTGTGATGGACAAACACATCTTCGAAACTGCCCCAAATTGTGGTATCCCACCAAATAAGCAGCCAAAGCCGCGTTCAAAGAAGTACGCGGCTGGACCCTCCCTGTTCTAGCCTCCATAAAAAAGCCCTCCATCACAACGTACAACAATTGACAGAACGTATGCTCACCAACAATGAAGAATATCGGGACGTTCGCCTTCTTCAGAGGGGTCAGATCGATGGTTTTCCTCTCCAGAGTTAGAGCTGCCCTGAAATAAGAAAATTTACATCAGTTCGGAATCGCTAAGCATTAATTACAAAGAAGAGAAGGAATCTTGACAATAATTCACTACTATATCGAGTTTGGCAAGGATATGTCACGTTTACGAAATAACCAACGCCTTTTACTAAGCTTTGCAGGTCAATGTTTAGGTTCGTCTAGTGGTCTCTAGTCATCATCCCTGCGAATGATAGGGCGTGTGAAACGCAGCCAGATCAGCCCAGCCAGTCACCGCGGAGCGAGATGGTATCATTTGTAGTAATGACCTTGGCACGCTCCAAGAAACGCCCGGTCATATATCTTGTCGTATGTAGGAACAATCACTGAAAATAGTGACTGTTATGCGACTAATTCCAGAAGGTAGTCCTGTAGGATGCTTGGTCCCTAACCTTGCGTTTCCGAATAATCAGTGGAAGCAGCTAGAACGAGTCAAGCCTTCCAATTTGTACTAGTAACCAGTTGACGAGTTGGTACCGAAGAAGACGAAGAACACCTGGCTCCGTGCCCACCTCTTTGATTTCGCCGTCCTCCCTGCCTAACTTACGCCCGCCTCAGAGAATCAGCACTACGAACGCAAGATGAACATGCGGTCAGCGCCGCATCGAATGAGCCATGCTCGAAGCTTTTGCGATGCGCAAATGAGGGATGGAATTCGGAGCTCCGCACTCCGCCGACGATCGAAGATCAGAGACGCCGCCGCATTTGCCAAGGTTTCGAAGATCAGGTGGGCCGGACACGTCATGCGTTTCGAGGATGAGGACCACAGCTATGACCGACTACTGACGGGATTCTTCAGCTGTCAAATGAGCACCTGGACATCCCTACGCTATGCCTCCTTCGTGAAAGCTTCGAACGAATGGTATGATGTTCTTCATGCCCCATGAAAATAGAGAACCCGCTGGGCATTCTAGCTCGGTGCAGGGGCAGATGGAGAAGTTACTCGTGGACGGCAACTCGATGATTAGCGGAAGCACAGGTGATTCAGGTGAACGTTCCCACTACAAATTTTAGGCATGCGAATGGGAACGGAAGCAAGCATACGTGGCGGTGGAGTTGCACGAGTTTGTCGCTGATGGTTTCTGATTCAGTGGCGGCTATCAGAACATGATGGATCGAAATGAAGACGCAAGGCCCAACAAGCAGTAAAGTTAATCTTCCCGATGAAAACCACCAGAAGGCACATTCCACGGCATCCGGACGCTCGACATGGTACTCGCAGGGCCGTAAAATGATACAGCAAGTTCTAAGAGGCCATCGGAAGGGCATCCTGTCTGGCCTCCAATACGCGGTGCGTCACACGCCCTATGGCATACAGGGATCGCGACTGTACTTTTCAACAATTTTAGATTCTTTTATTTTTTGTTTTTTTTTTGACCGCTTGATAATTGGCCATGATGGTGTCACTAATGTTCCCTTATTTTTTTAAGAAAGGCTTTGTGATAATGTTTTTTTTGAGGTTTGTGGTCACTTGAATCTACGGTCTTGTTTCCTGCGAATAACGAGGCGTTTCAGGGGGGGGGGGGGGAATTTGGCGCGGCGCCAGCCAGTTCTCCACCAATCGTGGGAGCTGGTAGGCAACCATAGTTGAAGGGAAACTGGCTGCCGCCGAGCCAAACACAGACTGGAGCGCTCCAGTATCCTGCGGAAACAAGACTGTGATCGCCGTAACTGACTGCTCATCCACCCTCTACTTGAAACGGTTAATGAAGGATCCAATGAATAGTGACCACTATGCAAAATGTTGAAGGGCCGCAGGCATGTGCGGCCACTCCATACCGTTTTTCACTTCTTTAACATTATTTTGTGGATCAGCACGTTCTCTGCAGCGGATTAAATTATCGTGCCTCCGTCTTTCAAGCGATGTTTCTGGCGTGTTTTTGTTTACTTTCTTCTCTATTTTCTATTTTCTTCTCTTTTTTTCTATTTTTCTAAATGTTCTGATTCCCTGCTATTTACAAAACTTCAAAAATGCGCTGACAAGTATACAAGAGTAGCAGTGAGAGCATTTCAGCGAAGATTAATTTGCCTGAGTTACCCTTGAAGGCTTTTGTGACTGAATATTATTATTTGCTATTATTATTATATTACTATAATGAATATTATTCAACCTTTCCAAAACCTCTAATAAAAATATTTTCAAAGTAGGATCATAAGAGCCATTTAAGAAAACATAAGTCAGAAACCATTTACTTCTTCTCGATTAATTTATCCAGATGTTGTACGACAACGGCAAAGATCTCTTCGATGGTGCCCTGGGCTTTGATCTGAAATAGAAGCAACTAAAACACAAGCTTGTGACTAAGAAAATCCACGCCCTTCCTCGCGACGCGAGCGATTCCCAAAATGCGCAAGTGTTACTGACCACGCTCCAATGCTAATCGTTGGACTGCTGCGAATGCAAAACTAATCACAGTCATGTTAAAATTATTCCGAATTTTGCAACGGTCCAGCAATCAGCGGTAGAGCGCGTCGCGCGGCTGAATCAACCGTGTCGCAGGTTATGAACGCGGATCAATTAAGGAAGAAACCACACCCTAATGAGTTTCTTCTTCTTCTCATAGTAGTCGACCACAGGAGCAGTAGCAGTTGTGAAGGTCTTCAACCGTTTCTTAATAGTTTCCATGTTGTCGTCAGCTCGTCCACTATAATTTGTGACTACATTGTGGTCAAACAAGTCAAGGTGCCGGAAATGTGGAGGTTCTGGTGTTTGGTGGGATACTATCAATCTGGGACAATTGTAAACGTGTTTTTATCGAGCGCAGGGCGAGGTGTCAGCTGCATAAAATGGAAAGCGCAACCTCCGCCACGTTTAGATGAAGTACGAAGTAACGCCCTCCCCAACTCCGGGATATGGAATGCAGTTACCAGCATGATTCTCGTCTGGCACATCTTCACATACCTCGTCTTAGCTCTGTGCATTAGCCGTTGTACCAAGATATCCTCGGGTACATCGAAAAAGATGACTGATTTCGCTTCTTGTATCTAAATAGAGAACAGATTTGCCTGAAATAAGTCAATTTTGCTCAACCAGAGTCTCATCTAACCTCACGTTCGAATTGCTCCCCTTGCTTCACTTCTCGTGGATAGCCATCAATAAGGAACCCTTTGGAACCTTTGGCAACTTCTTTCAGCATCGCTTCTTTGATGAGATCAAGCACAACTTCCTGAATTGATCAGTGATAGAAGTAAACATTAATGGTAGGTTTTCCAGAATTCATTTACCAGAGGAACCAGTTCCCCAGCTTCCATTATTTTCGTAAGCGCTGCTCCTCTGGGAGATCCCGATTTGACCTGAAATCTATAGCACATCCGTGGACAAGGCAGGAATAATCTCATTAGTGCAAGTTGGGTAGGTGCTGAGGTAAAAAGCACCTACCAAGCATGCACCGGTGTGCACAGCACATTCCGCGGGGTTGGGCTACGTTCATACTTTACGGTAGCGTCTACCAGTCTGCGAGTGACCATTAGCATCCCAAGCGTCAGGCAGGAAGCATTAGGGACTAGGAAGGCATTGATATTGATCTAGCGCCCGCCAGCGTCTGCCAGCGTCCACCAGCGTTCACCAGCGACCGGGAGTAGAGAGTATGGGGAAGTAGGAGGGTAGCAAACAGCTGGATTAGGCGTCGTGAAATTGCGGCGTGTGCAACCGCACCGTACAACTACACTGAACCGTACCTTGAATTAAATTACATATTTCTGTGCCTCGAAGGTTGTGTGCTGCGGTTGAACGCACCGCGATCTCAGGACGTCTAATCCAGCTGTTTGATACCCTCCTACTTGCCCATACTCTCTACTCCCGGACGCTGGTGGACGCTGCCGCAAAGTATGAACGCAGCCTCACTTTACTAGTAACAATTCTGCGTGTCTAAACAAGTAGCTAGAAAAACATTGTGCCGCGATTACTATGCTGGAACGAAAATCAATTGCCTAGCACAGTGCGGAAGAGCTGATCAACTCACCTCATCTCTCAGCAAGTCTCCAGATGAAAGATGAGACAAACCATATTTTGCAACAATTTTTTCGCATTGCGTTCCTTTCCCAGAGCCAGGACCACCTAAAAAGTGTAGGACCGAGAAATCAATAAGTAAAAGCAGTGTTCCCTCGAATAGCAGCACAAATTTACCGACGATAAAGAATATAGGGACATTGGCCTTCTTTCAATGGAGCCAAGTCGATATGCTTCCTTTCCACAGCTACCTTATCTGATCTGTAATACTTGAACACAGTTGTATTTGCAAGAGAAAGATCATACAAACTAATACATTTGGGAAGATAGCGCCAGCTTTGATTAGATGGCTCTGTTAAGATAAGGAGTAGGCGGTCACAATGCTGCCTCGTTTCCTGAAGACACGCGACTTCCTGATACGGTAAGAGATTCGGGAGATAGTAACGCGCAGCAACTAACTGGTAATTCCTAGTTGACTAGACATACTGCATACTGTAAACATTTCCATGCTTGACCGTCGGGTCCCGGAGCGAATGTAACGTCACTTGCAGCGCCGCTTTGGCCACCACGCGGTTAGTAGACCTCCCGAACCGCACCCTGCACCACCAGTCATACTTATAAGTGGCACGTGAACAATGAAGCGCACGCTCTATACCTCAGGCATGGAGGAAGAGGTAGAGTGGCTGTGTTTTCTTTTATCCATCTAGACATGGTGAACACGCCTTTTTTGTGCGATACTTCCATTTGAGACAACTGTCATCCTGTCCTGTACTGGACAATGACATGATTTCAATTGTCTGAAATGGCAATATTCCACCAAAAACGCAGCCACCACCACGTCCGATCGAAGAGTGCACCCAAACCCTTCCCACTTTCGGGATATGGAGTGTAATTACACCCAAAAGTTAGAGGATAACGAAACAATAACTCACGGTATTAATTTGTCAAGATTTTTCTGAACTTCCGCAAATATTTCATCTATTGTCCCTTGAGCTTTTATCTGAAAATGAGTGATTAGAAAACAGGCACCGCAGATTATTGTAGAAAATGCTCACCCTAATGAGCTTCTTCTTCTTCTCGTAGTAGTCTACTACTGGAGCAGTGGCAGTTGTGAAGGTCTTCAGTCGCTTTTTGATCGTCTCCATGTTATCATCAGCTCGCCCACTGCAACTTGTGGTTACTTCATGAAGGATAGTCTAATTGAATAAATAATAAATAAATAAATAAATAAATAATTAGGCGTCCAGGACGGTTCTTAAGAACTTCGACCTATTTTTGATAAAGTGATTTTGATGAACCTTGTTTTGGCTCTATGCATAAGTCGCTGAACCAAGATGTCATCCGATACATCGAAAAAGATCACCGATTTCGCCTCTTGGATCTGAAGAAATCAGAAACCAACTACAGACAGTTGGAAATGGGTCAATGTCACGAAAGAGCCGATCAAACTCACCTCCCTCTCAAACTGTTCCCCTTGCTTCACCTCTCGAGGGTAGCCATCGATTAAGAAGCCTTTGGAACCTTTAGCAACTTCTTTCAGCATCGCTTCTTTGATGAGATCGAGCACAACTTCCTGAATTGATCAGTGGAAGAAGTAAACGGCACAATAATAATCGGATTTCTAAAACTCATTTACCAAAGGAACCAGTTCCCCAGCTTCCATTATTTTCGTAAGCGCTGCTCCTCTGGGCGATCCCGATTTGACCTGGAATCTATAGCACATCCGTGGACGAGCGGGTTGGGCTGCGTTCATACTTTGCGACGGCGTCTATCAGCGTCTGCCAGCGACCACTAGCATTCCGAGCGTCCGCAGCGTCAGCGACTAGTGAAGTACACATATCGATCTAGCGTTTCAGCGTCTGCCAGCGTCCACCAGCGACCGGGAGTAGAGAGTATGGGGAAATAGGAGGGTAGCAAACAGCTGGATTAGGCGTCGTGAAATTGCGACGCGGGCAACCGCACCGCACACTTAAACTGAACTGTACATTGAACTGCATTTTTCTGTGCTTTAGCAGCTGTGCGGTGCAGTTGCACACGCCGCAATTCGACGCCTAACCCAGCCGTTTGCTACCCTCCTAGTTCCCACTCTCTACGTCCGGTCGCTGGTGAACCCTGGTAGACGCTGGCAGACGCTACATCTATATTCATGATTCTTTAATCGCTAACGCTGCCAAACGGTGGGAACGCTAGTGGTCGCTAGTAAACGCAGGTATACGCTGGTGGACGCTGCCGCAAAGTATGAACGCAGCCTCACTTCACTAGTAACAATTCTGCGTGTCTAAACAAGTAGCTAGAAAAACATTGTGCCGCGATTACTATGCTGGAACGAAAATCAATTGCCTAGCACAGTGCGGAAGAGCTGATCAACTCACCTCATCTCTCAGCAAGTCTCCAGATGAAAGATGAGACAAACCATATTTTGCAACAATTTTTTCGCATTGCGTTCCTTTCCCAGAGCCAGGACCACCTAAAAAGTGTAGGACCGAGAAATCAATAAGTAAAAGCAGTGTTCCCCGAATAGCAGCACAAATTTACCGACGATAAAGAATATAGGGACGTTGGCCTTCTTCAATGGCGCTAAGTCGATATGCTTCCTTTCCACAGCTACCTTATCTGATCTGCAATATTTGGAAATCGTTGAAAATAGTATTCAAGCAAGAGATTATACAAAATAATCTACTTTGGAAGATAGAGCTAAGTGATCTGGTATGATGGCTTTGTCAAGATAAGGAGTAGGTCACAATGTTGCCTCGTTTCCTGAACCTCCTGCTACGGTGGGGGATCGGGAGATCTACATTGTAGCAAATCGCAGCAACTAACTAGTAATTCCTAGTTAACTAGACATACTGCATACTGTAAAATTTCCATGCTTGACCGTCGGGTCCCGGAGCGAATGTAACGTCACTTGCAGCGCCGCTTTGGCCACCACGCGGTTAGTAGACCTCCCGAACCGCACCCTGCACCACCAGTCATACTTATAAGTGGCACGTGAACAATGAAGCGCACGCTCTATACCTCAGGCATGGAGGAAGAGGTAGAGTGGCTGTGTTTTCTTTTATCCATCTAGACATGGTGAACACGCTTTTTTGTGCGATACTTCCATTTGAGACAACTGTCATCCTGTCCTGTACTGGACAATGACATGATTTCAATTGTCTGAAATGGCAATATTCCACCAAAAACGCAGCCACCACCACGTCCGATCGAAGAGTGCACCCAAACCCTTCCCACTTTCGGGATATGGAGTGTAATTACACCCAAAAGTTGAAATAACGAAACAATAACTTACGGTATTAATTTGTCGAGATTTTTCTGAACCTCCGCAAATATTTCATCTATTGTCCCCTGAGCTTTTATCTGAAAATGGGTGACCAAAATAGAGAACAGGCATCAGATTTTTGCAAAAAGTGACCTACCCTAATGAGCTTCTTCTTCTTCTCGTAGTAGTCTACTACTGGAGCAGTGGCAGTTGTGAAGGTCTTCAGTCGCTTTTTGATCGTCTCCATGTTATCATCAGCTCGCCCACTGCAACTTCGTGAATACATCTTAGTGGGTAGTCTAATTGATGAAATAAATGAATAAATAATGTTAGGCGTCCAGGCGGTTCTTAAGAACTTCGACCTATTTTTGATAAGTGATTTTGATGAACCTTGTTTTGGCTCTATGCATAAGTCGCTGAACCAGGATGTCATCCGATACATCGAAAAAGATCACCGATTTCGCCTCTTGGATCTGAAGAAATCAGAAACCAACTAAAGAGGAAATGGATAAATGTCATGAAAGAGTCGATCAAACTCACCTCCCTCTCAAACTGTTCCCCTTGCTTCACCTCTCGTGGGTAGCCATCAATTAAGAAGCCTTTGGAACCTTTAGCAACTTCTTTCAGCATCGCTTCTTTGATGAGATCAAGTACAACCTCCTGAATGACTTGTAGACAACATTAACGGACAGCACATAAGTAAAGGGATTCATTTACCAATGGAACCAGTTCTCCAGCTTCCATGATTTTGGTGAGCTTTGCTCCTCTGGGAGATCCTGATTTGACCTGGAATCAATGACAGGCCTAAGGACAGGTAGGAATGCCTAATAACTAGCTCAGTATTATACAATGCAGAATAGCTGGGAAACTCACCTCATCCCTCAGCAAATCTCCAGATGATAGATGAGACAAACCATATTTTGCGACAATTTTTTCACATTGCGTTCCTTTCCCAGAGCCAGGACCACCTAGAAAGTGTAGGGCTCAGAACCCACTATGTTCAAGCAGACTTGAATAGTAGTTCAGATTTCACCAACGATAAAGAATATAGGGACGTTGGCTTTCTTCAATGGAGCTAAGTCGATAGGCTTCCTTTCCACTGCCAATTTATCTGATCTACAAAAATTTGACATCAGTGAACATTATAGGTGCAAGATTTTGAGTATAAATCCTTTCAAAAGAGAGCTACATTTTTTCCCGTTAGGCACCTATCTTGAGGACAAACTGTCGGCCACCTGTCAAGAGGATTCTTCCAAAGTGCATGTGAATAGGCCGTAGCTATACCACACTCAGGAGGACTCAGGAAACAAGGCTGGGGCGTA
>MU913248.1:22939-42104 GCA_036418165.1 Cooperia oncophora | reverse complement strand
ATAACTCCCAATTCGATGCAGCCATGAGTTCCTGCATTCCATAAGAAGCGCCAAAAAGGCTTAGTTGGGGCAACATTAATTTTTTTCAACATTAGCCAGTGATGGGAGACGGGCAAGAAAATCGCAACTTGTCGCGCTGTCACGCGCGGCGAATCGTGCTGCGGCTCTCAGCTTGTCGATTGGAACATCGAAGCTCATGTGAATTCAGGGAGGAAAGCGGGAGCACGATTCCGTGTTGACTGATCCCAACCTTTCTCGAATGGCCTGCTAGAACTCGTCTCTTGTGTGCGCGGCGTCGCTCGCCACGCCCATCGCGGCATACCATGGTTGCCTTGTCACATACCCGTCAATAACGAATGCACGCCAGGGCGGTGTTCATACTTTAAGACGCTGAAGAGTTGCGAGAAGGCGGAATTGAGGGAATTATCTAATCCACGAAGAGAAATTTCCACAATCAGGAAGAGCGGTAAATGTCAGCGAAAGTGCTGATTGACTCGGCCCAGCTCAGAATCGAAGGCTCATAGAATCGCGGACTTTGGCATCTGGTAGATTAGAAGCAGTGACGATTAGATACCTTATCGTACATATTAGAGCCAGTAGGGGTTGCCGTTTTTGTCTTGCATTGAATTTTGTGCGAAAGTGAGAATTTTTCTCAATGGGTTTTTTCCATTGATAATTTTGTGCTCTACACGTCAGTTGAATGACGGTCCAGTTCTTCCTAGGTTTTCCAAATGATTGGATCTTAAAAACGGAATGTGGGTCGACACAAACGAGTTATTGCCACCACTTTTTGCCCTGGTACCTTAGTCTTGTAGGCTCTCGAACTGCAGGCAGGAAAGTTCTTAAGTTTGTGGACGGGCTCAAACAGTTCATGAGGTCAAACAATTACGAGATGGGAACTCAGACCTCGAAAATGAATATCGCAACGGGGAGAGGGGAGGGGGGGGGAGGTTGGAGAAGGACTGCGTAAGGAATCCATCTATCGTAAGTTTGAGCCTTTTCTCTTCATTGGAAAAGAGTGAGACATAATGAGGAAAGGTGAAAAGCCTTCCATGTCATCTGCCATTTATCCAATCTTCGGCATGGACTGCTTTCGTAAAAATAAGTGTCCAGTCAAGGCAGAGTTTGTCCCTATCGAACCAATAGGCGCTTAAGGTGTCTGCGAGGAAACCTGAAGATTTGAAGATGGTCTAAATCGACTGGTGATGTTCCTATTGAGGCCCAGCTTCCTGTGCAATACTGCGTCAGCTTGCAATGAAGGAGAGGGTTTCGAAAAGGATTCGTCAAATTGACACACCATTTCAGTTTCTTGAAAACCACCAAGAAGAGAATATCCAAAGAAGTTAGGCACAATATCTTATACCGCAGTAGTTTCCCTATTACACAATAAAGGAATCAATGATGAAACCTTTCTCCTTTGATGCAAAATTTCGGGTTACAAAAGGATGCTAAC
The DNA here is from genome assembly GCA_036418165.1 of Cooperia oncophora. Lineage (NCBI taxonomy): Eukaryota > Metazoa > Nematoda > Chromadorea > Rhabditida > Trichostrongylidae > Cooperia > Cooperia oncophora. The sequence goes on along the minus strand of MU913248.1, from coordinate 40,651 downwards.
ACTCATGGGCTGGCTAAATAGTCACGGCTTTTCCTGATTCATCCAATTTCGCCATTCTACAGTCCTCCTGTGGTACCAACCGTTTTTTCTCGCGAAATCTCAGGTCCCATCAACCTCGCGATCCTTCTTCTGATCCTTCAGATCGCCAGCTGTAGACGTTTTCTATGTCACCCCTGGTGAACTGGCGAAGGTGGTCGCAGTGGTCGACTGCTCGTTTGCAGGGTTTTGTTGATTTCGTGATTTAGAATAGCCTTCCCGCTATCATGTCTAAGCCATCTGATTCAATTAGCAGCATACTCTTCGGATCCTGCATCTGAAATGTTGATTAATTCTGTTCTCAACAAGTTTAATCAATCACCCATGAGAGGGTTTTGTATTTCTCTTCCTTGTTGATGCGACGATTCTATTTCTGGAAATAAGATAGCGATGCGGTCCCAAAGATAATTTCTTCAACGAACTCAATATCGTGGATCTTAGAAATTAGTGGATTAGCGCATGAGCTGTTGAAATCCCTAATGCCTCCACCCTGGCGGCCGGACTCGGGTAAAGGGGCTTTAGAGAGGAGGTATTTACCCTTCTTGGAAAGTGTCCCAATCTTACAAAAACCAGTTGCTTGTTAGAATACTTATTGAACTTTGATGTTCCCGTTTCTTTTGCCTAAACCATTTAATTATTCCGAACGACAACAAAAAAGCTGAGTGCCTTATTGTGTGAGGCATGTGGTGCAAAAACGTCAACAGTGAGGCTAATTCTCCACGAAAATATTCCGATGTTGGCTTGCAATGAGCTAAAATCAATACGTTTCAATAACAACCACGGATCTATTAAATGCTCATTCCGAAGGTGGCCAGATTAGTGGGTATGGTGCTTTATTTCTAAAAGGCATGTACCCACAAGTTTTCAGGAATGCCCCAACGATTTGTGTGTACCCGCAAATCAATGGGACAAAGAAAGCGCAGTTTGTGAAGTCTCCAAACAGGCTGATTACGGTTCACCTTGTCGAGCAGAAGGGAACAGTTTTCATTGAAAATTATTTCACTACTCAGAAACATAGCCCGTTCATAATTATCCGTACTTTCTTCCATATCTCCATCAGCGCTCCTGTGGGGAGAACACTGTTACGTCGAGGGAAGATGCGTTCATCTATAAAAAGTATTAGAATCACAAATGAGCGCTACATTCAGAGCAGTACCATAGCTGATAAAATGCCTGAAGCTCGCTGCTGATGGCGCGTGAATCTGCTTCGCTCGTAGTCTGACACTGTCCGTACAACTGATCTCCCCTTGAAATGTTCGAGAAGTGACCTGAAGGACATCCAAACAACGCTGGTTCGATAGCTGCTTGCAGACTTGAATACAGTCGAAACGCACTCTGATAAGACACTCAATTGGGAGAAGTGGCGTCCTATCAGAAGAGCGGACCCCGCAACAGGGCGGGCAAACACTGTAGAACAAGAGTAAGAAGAAGTTGCACAGTACAAAAAAGCTCACAGCTCCATGTTCAGTAACAGGGAACATTCAAGAGAAATAAGGGTGGTGTCTCTGCAACATCTCACTTGTTCGTGAGTCGAAAGGGTCATATCCCTGTGATAAAACTCTTTCTACCACGCTACCTTTTCTATGACAGCGAGTGTTGCATACAGTTGTGATCCATGCAAAGATTGGGGCATTTGATGCGGCTCGTTTGGAAACGGAGCCAGAGTGGCCTTGTCCCAACAATGGTTTCATTCTGAATTCGCTGCGATTGTTAGAAAATCTGCTCTGGCTCCGCGATTGTTAGAAAATCTGCTCTGGCTCCGCTCAAAGTCACGCCGCTGGCTTGCGCTTATCGTTTTGGGGATAACAACTGTACATATTCCAAATTATACGTATTTAGATTGAACAACACAGATACTTTATGGCAGGTGAAGGATAGTTTCGCAGCTCATTGTCAGTTCGTCTGTCTTCTGCTGATGTTCCTTTCGTCGTGCGTCCGACTAGTCAATGGTCGCGACTTAGTCCTGGGAAAAATTTCGAATCGATCGCCTTCTGTTGCCAACCGCATATCTTCCGCTAGTTTTTGAACAGTCTTGAAAGGGTTGGCAGTTTGTTACCTGGGATCGGCGTGATCTTCAGTCACAACTAGGAGGGTGAGAAGCAAAAGAAGCGCGCATTAATAATTCCTCAGCCTAATAGAAAAGCAACGAACTCTCACAATGGGACGCAGCAACTTCTTTGTTTGCTGCAATTTGAAAGCAAAACAACGTGACAATAAAAATGCAGTACTACATGCCTAACAATGCAGTACAATAGGGTTAACCCGAAGAACTACTATGCCACCTAGCGCCGGCGCTGCCTGTGGTCCCATTTTTCCCTTAGTTGCGTCTGTGGAAATCTAGAGAGACTTGATTCACTCAACGTACTACAACTAACTCCCACTTTGTAAGTGCATCTTGGCATTCATAAGAGTGCTAAAGGTCCTTCAGAAAGGGCGGCATCCCACTACTCTCGTCATCGTGCCATTGTCCACCACGGATTGTTTTGCCCTGCCCTTCGTCAGAACTTTAATCCTGAATAATGCTTGACATTATAAACTCACTCATCCACAAGTTTTTCTGGAGCTTATGAACGCAGATGATGCGACTTTTCTTGCCTTTTTCTTTTTGTACCCTCCTACTGTCTTGTTGCTGGATCAACAGCATTGTCGTTGCTGCCAAAGATGATGGAAAAGTTCAGGGAGGGTTTCGACTCAGTCCAAACAAGCTATATGTCACAGGACCTCGTCATATGTTCCAGGACACCTTATCTGCTCACGCAGTAGTTAGGAGGACTTCTTTTCACTCTGTGTCTCGGAACTAATCCACTTCCTGAGAACCACTTCTATCACCCATGCCTGTCTTTGACAAAGCACTCATCCGAAATTGAGATCATGCGTGATGTACAGCCTCTTCCCCTCGTGACGGTACCATTCAGAGTACCATACTGCCCCTCTCAAGCTCATGCTCAGCGATTATCAAGAGTTGATGTATCACTGTATCATAAATTCTTGGGTAACTGGGTGACCGTACTCCACATTTCGGCTATCCATGATAATCTTCTGTCTCTAGCGTATGATCTCTAAGTCTAGCTCTCAGTACGATATAAGGCAAACTGTACACTCATCTCTGCGGATCCTGCTCGTTGCGGGTGGGAGAATAAGTAGTGAGCTGCAGTAGTGTATCGCATTTTCCAACCTGGAGGGTAGTGGTACCTAAGTGCCGTCTCCACCTGCTCGCGCTATCCTCTAAATGCAGCACTTGCGTCGATGCGGAGGTCCTGCAACGAAACACGCACTTAGCGGTAGAGAACAAGCAGAGTGAGAGAGCGCAGACAAGTAGCGCGTTTGGCTATGGCTAGGCGCCTGGCTGGTCGTGCGGCAGCGCGAGGCGGAGTGTGGAGTTTTCACTGGGGTAGCGCCCACCCCCTTTCCGCTTCCGCACACATGGCAAGGAATAGGATGCGCGGAGTTGTCTTTAACTTGTCTTTAAGCAGACCGTGAGCATTTTCTGCTCAATATATTCAGATTTTTAGAGCTAAAATAGTCTATTGAACTTCTCGTTACTTCTTACTTGCATTAATTAGAATGAATAACGATGAAGAGATACATTCTATTGGGGTTAGTATAAGTATAATCTAGTTTCCACGGGCTTCCACGGTGGGGTATGAAAGGTTACATGCTCAGTACGGCGACCCGAACAAACTAGTCAGCAGTCTTTCCTAGCTACGTATGACCGCGACATCGATCTCGCTAAACACATACTACTCCACGTATAGTCTGAATCACCTGCGTCGAGGAGGTACGATAGAAACCTACAGAACCCATGAGGGCTTGTGCCCCTCAGCTGCGGCTCACAATCATATAAAGTGGTATTATGAATAAGGACACATATGGGGCACCCATATGGCGTCAGAACCGTCGTCGTCGCTACGAACAACCTCCTTTATCCATTTTTCTCGAGAACCCACAAAGACCTAGCTTCTCACCAAGAGATTTCAGAGCATACTTGCTTCATCTTTGTCGAAATATCTCATCTTACCCTCTTGCAAAAAAAAATTCAAATTCGATGGAGGTATAGGGCAAGCGGTGTAGTGGCAAATAGAGCCGCTCACCTTCACATTACCCAAGGATCCCAGCACTAACATATCGCCCCCTTCCTAGGCTTGCAAGCCCTACACTCCGCCATGTCCCCTATTCGATAGCAGATCTGCCTCTAATATGATCTAGCAAGTAGCATTTCGAACACCGACCCCCCCCCACCGACAACCCAACCGCAAAACCTTAAGCCCGAAGGTGAAATGCGGCATGGCGCATCCTGACAGAACAAGGTTTCATCCATGCGAGAAGTCCCTCCAGTTTTTAAAACATATTACTCTCCTTTCTTCTACCGCCCACATTCTTTTTATGTGCATTTTGACAGCCCTATGCTACCCATTGCACCAACTAATCCTATGCCCAGACTCCTCCTCCGCCTCTCTCCCTCTCTCACTCTCTGCTACAGTATTCTTAATTTATGGGTGAGATTATGCAGCTGACACAAGCATGTAATCTTTTATACAGCATCGTCAAGTATGAGAAAAGAAACATTGACAACTTTCAATGCACGCCGGAACTCGGGGAAGGGGGGTCCTAGGGAACGTTCCGCAAGAGAAATAGTAGAACTTCTCTGACATGCGTTTTTGGGTCTGTGTCGAAGCATACTGTCCAGCCACTAGAATTAAAAGTTGGCCAGAACTCGTAGGCACCTTGTTGACTCAACTGCCACACATATTTAGGGCTGGAACTGCAATAAAATTGATCACTTCCGCTCCAACCTGGTCGTAATTATCGAGTTGCTTGCCTCGTTTATGTTGCCTCAGGGCTCAAGCCAGTGGTATTCACAAGGGAGCAGGTCCCCAAATTTTTGGGTATGGTAAAATTTGTTTTCTGCGGATGCTGAGAAGCGTCAGGGAGCTAGGTTTGGCGTGGCGTCAACCTGCTCTCCACCATTTGTTGAAAGCAACCAACGACAACTGGTGGAAAACAGACTGGCGCCGCGCAAACCCAGCTCCTCTGACACGCCCCAGCATCGGCAGCGAACAAGAATTTACACATCGTTTCCCGGAGATGAAGACCTTGGTGCGCACAGTCACTGTCCCTGTAGAGAAGAGGTCTTGAAGGGACGCGGAAAGGAGCGCAGTCACGCAAGCTTTTTTTTCTCCAGCTGCCACAGGCTCTGGGCGGCATCAGGTGGTGAGAAAGACTGCCGCGGCTACGCTCCAATCCACACCCCCTCATATGATCTCTCGGTTGCAGGGATAACAACTTTACTTTGAGAATGGAGTAGGACCCGTTTTCCGTGGTATATTTCTGTTAGAACCAGCGGTCACTGTATGTTTTGCTGGGCAAAAACGGCGGTTACAACTGTCTCAAAACGGTAATATCCCATAAAAAGCAGCCGCGGCCGCATTCAATTCAAGTGGGCGACCGCGCCCTCCTCATCGCCGAGATATGGTGTGAATATTACTCGCACCATATCTCGGAGATGAGGAGGGCGCGGTACTTCTCTTGAGATGTCTGATGAGTAATCTCTACCACTGGCGGGAGAGCAGTGCATAGGAAAGGAGAGGTACAGTTCTCCCACTGTTGAATGTTGGAAGATTATTTCTACCTGCATCGGCACGGTAGTGTCCTTCGGAGTGTGCAACTTTCGAATGGGCCAGAGCGAAGCATTGCTGCTCTCCTTGTGGTGTGCCTTCAAACGCGCTTTTCGCTTCAGTAGCTCCACGGCTATTCTCAACAATGTTTATCATAAACGCGACATTGTAGTATGGTCTATTGGTTCGTAGACAAGGAATAGTCATCTTAGTGAGGGCGCAAGAATTAGCCCAAAAATGTTTTTGATTGATTACCAGAAGACGAAAGAATTAGCCTAAAAACCTGCTTGTGATGGATTATCCGAAGGCAGTAGTCAGCCAGGAAGGATTCCAGTCACATATCCATAAGAAATGCAAAGTGTTTTTGTTCCGATTCGAAAAAGCGGTTGACGCCCGACTACAATATTTTCACTATGGAAACACCCATTGTTGTGCCTTTCACTTGCCATTCATTCTGAATAGTCGTAATGGTTGCAGTTTTTTTAGTCCGGCTATTTCGCATGCTTTGTCAATTTCAGTTTGAATTCAAACAGTCGATCAAAACTAAAACCTCTTTTGATTACATATACAATAAGCTTCAGCCTTGCAGTTCACTGGGCCGATGATTATCGGGTAACCGGCTCGTCACGTTAGACGTTGGGGGGTGGGAGGCAATGGCAACAAAAAAGCTACTGAGCTGGAGAAGATACGGAGCCGCCCGCGGTAGCGTAATGGATGAACAGCGACCACCCGGTAAGGCGGGAGATGCGGGCGTCGAGAGTCTTCTCCGTGTCGTCTGACGTTTGTGCATAACTCAGCACTCACTGGATTCTTTCTTGTCGATTTCCTCGAATAATTCGCCGTGATCCAAGGCAAAGGCTGGCTTGCACTTCTTCACGACTCCAACGATCGGCTGGATAGTGAGGCGTAGGCGTCGCTTCATTGGAAGATCGGCGGCGGCTACGACTTAGGATACTTTCGTAATCTGGGACGACCGTTCTCTGCTCATGCCCGCACAAGACAGGGTAACGGTTTTTCAAGCGAAATCGAGAAATGACATCTTACGGCCGTGTACAGTGAGTGCGCGACTAGGCCCTGTCGTCCACATCTCCCTGTGTGATCAGGGTACGTCAAACGGTGAGTATCCTTAGGGGGAGTCGTATTCGGCCGCTCGAGGGCGAGGGTCGTGATTTGAGGGAAACGTTTCTGGTTGTTGACTTCTCTTGTTTTTCCCGTTTGCACTGGCATAATGTTAGCGCACCCTCCAGCTACTTGCATACATCCTCAACGGTCGTACGGTAGTTTTCTTTTTTGGTTAGGGAGGTGGAAAGGGGGGGTGGGAAAGGGAAGGGATTTCGGGAAAGCAACTCCGGAAAAGTGGTGGAAAGTCAGGGAGAATCTAGGAAGATGGTAGGTAGGATAGGGAATGAGGGGCTGGGTTCTCATCAGAAAGGAACTTTTGAATGAAGAGGAAACGTATTTTAACTCTTTTCTCTTCCCCCTCCCCTCCCTCCACCCCTTCAGGACCTGCCCTTTGCATGATGACGCCACTTTTGCTCTCGAGTAAGGAAGATGTGAATCGCTATGCAGTAGACAAGAAAGCGAATCAAAGGGGATCTTCCCTACTAACAATAAGAGCAAAATGTAACCCGTAGGTTATCTGGATTTGCCCATTTTGAGGGTTGTCTGTGCCTGCCAGTAACATTGTCATTTCGAGCCAAATTCGAAGCGAATAGTTTCTATTACGAAGAGTTTCCTATCTGCCGCCTACGCTGTACCTTTGGCGCGTTCACTAGGCTTTTGCAGCCACACTTTCCTTCCCACTTCTGCTGTTCTACTACATCTCGAGTGTCCTTTCATAGCTCAACTATAGCGACCATATTTATTTGTCTCACTCCGTCAGTAGGTGAAGAACCGCATCCAAGGGATTTACATAGACGTTCTGAGATCGTTAACCCATCTCAAAGGGTGAGCCGCTATGTAGAACATCCTGATTGCCCTTGTATTCCAAAGTACTTTCAGTACTACCCATCTTATACAGGAACTTAGGTCTCTCGTCCTCTATTTTACAGCTGAACAGCCTTGGAGCTTAATCCACGTGTCCAGACAAATACAGGTTTTAGAAGCGCTGATGCCGGCTTGGCAGGGCTATCTGTGACACCCACAAGTCAATTAGACGAGAGCCTAACTAGCACTCATTCTGAAAGTAGTCAGTACATAGCAGTTTGACGAGGTGGGGGGGGGAGGGGCGAAGGAGCAGAGCGATAAACAAAAACAGGAAGCGTGTTTATATCGTCAGGGGCTGAAGTTATCTAGCACCTAGTCCCTGCAAATATGATCAGAAGAACTGTACGGCTGCGACACGGCGGAGCTGGCATTTGCGGGAAGGACAAGACACTCGTAATTTGTCGCGTCGCCGCACGTGACGTATCGTGCGGCCATGCGCAACAACCTTTGTCGATTGGAGCAACAAAACTCATATAAATTAAAGCAAAATCAACGCTTTATGAAGGGTGATATCAAATTTCCCCATACTCTTGACCCTCATAGCCAAACAGCCAGTCAGAACAACTCATCTGTCGGGCACGGCGTCGCTCGCCACCGATGTGACATCAGGGTACAGCATCGTTGTGTGAAACACATAGGAGGGTCGTACTTTTCGGCTGGGAGGGGGGTCGTATTTGGTCGTTGTTGGGAGAGGGGGAATCGTATGTGGGTTTGAGAGAAACTTGCCGCGTTGGGGAAATCTGGTTGTTGACTTATCGCGATTTTTCCTTTTCATGTGTACTATATACCTCCCTCCCCCGCTCGACGGAAAATATCTGGGTGAAAACTAAAACTGGATAATGTGGAAAATTGGTAGGTAGGTAGGTAGGTGCTGGGGAAGGGGAGGGGTCGTACCGAATCCCTTCCTCGAGAGGTGGGGTCGTATTGGCAGCACCATTCCACACATCACGATGCTATACCCTGTATGGCATCTATTGTCTTGCCACATACCCAGCGTTGCGCATTTGCTATTCGCAGGGTCGAAGAAGAAGGTAACCAATTCGTCGGACGCGTGTCCACGGTTTTCTCAGTGCCACTGCAACTCGGACCTCCTTGACTAAATCTATAAGTTGCTCTACCACTGTATATCTAGGGAAGATCATATGTGCCCGTGCCAAATCCCTACTACTCTTAATTCTGAGTCGAGAGAATTCCGGTCATAATGTCGATGCATACACTTAAGATCCCTGAGATGCGGTGGGCGTGGCTGCGACTTGAACGTGGCAGCGGCCAAGGCCCTTTGGTGGGCTATTTTCATTTCTGTTTAACCCAAGACAAGGGGATAATTGTGCTGAAGTGAAATATCCCACGAGTAGCATGTACTATGTGATGCTCAAATGCCACGCCTACTCAGTCTGCGAGGTCTTTTCTATTCCTCGCACGCCACACAAGAAGAAATTACAGAGGGCAGATCTCACCCTACCCAAAGAAAAGATTACGAATGTGCTTGGGTCTGGCTGTAACTATATAAGACCCCTGAATTGAAGCTTCTTGTTATGGGTTGTCACATGCCTGAGATAATAGAGCAAGTCGTACATGCGTATTGGGCAGCTACAATTCACAAGAGAGGAGAGTGCCTGGCGCATCGTTGGGGGAGATTGATCTCGCCAATCGTTGCCTGCTTCTTCCTCCTCTCAAGTCACATGCCTTGCCCTCTGATGTTATTAAGAAAGGTACATGATTCACGAGAGCTTGAGGGCGTAGCCCTGTAGGATTTCCTAAAGTCCAGCGGAAAAAAGTTTAGTTTTGCTAATTTGCATTACCGCCTAGTGAAAATTGCTGGCTTGGCAGTGTTAACTTCTTCTTCGCCCAGAGTGATCCTCGCTTCTATATTGAAACTGAAAATGTGTGAAACCTTCGCATAGAGAAAGTATTGATATCGTGGCGACGGCGCTGGCGTCACTTCTCGTCCTTATTAGCTGATCCGGCGGCGAAATAAAGGATTGAAATGATCACATGGTGTTGGCTTAAGGTCCTCCGCCGTGCATCGGTTGATGCTTCCTGAGTTGGGACTCAACGTCAGAGGCAGCATCCCAGAACGGGGTCTCAAGGGTCTCGAGTGGACTCCCTCCAATTTGGAGGAGACACATCTGTGCTCAGTGCTCCGCGACAGTTGACAGTAGGGCATTAGGCTAGTCAGAAGAGCGGAAAGAGAGGTGATGTTCGCTAAGTGTCAAAGGCAATCACGCTTAACAGGCGCCAGCGACTGTCGGAGGAGGGGAGGGGGGGGGGGGCGGGTGAGCAAATCCTGTGTTGAAGCGCTGAAGCAGGCTGGGTGTGGATATCTATAGGCACCCACACTTCGATTAGATGCATCCGAAATTAGAATTGAAGAGTGGAGGCCCAAAGCCCTATAAATTTGAGGACACACTAAGTATGAAAGAGCTCCGTGTACATTCCGTATTCGAAGCTGGGCAAGCTGCACATCATACTGAAAGACCGAATTATTGTATTGGTGAGCACTTTTTCCTTTCTTCTTCAACAAGGCAACTTTAATAACAAATAGGTAAATATATTTGATATTATACTAAGAATTAGTGTTCGACTAAATAAATGGCAACAGAAGAGGCCTTTTTCGCACTGTTCTCATCTGAGGCAAGTGTAGGCGTCTCAGGACTTCGCAAAGTCAGAGCTTCGGTCGCGCTTTCAACGCGATCGATGTGCATGCTTTCGAGTGCATTGATGCGTCGAACGCGCGACCGAAGCGCTACCGTCGCGAAGTCTGAACGCTGATGTCTTACAGTCGGCACTCCATCCAAAGTATACGCAGGTGTACGCGACATTCACAGGAATATCCGGGCGCTGTTTTTTCGGTGCGACTGGCCATGTCTCACTCTGGCGAAACCTGTGAACTCTTGTGAAGCTGCAACATGGTATTCAGGCCATCATGTTAAAGCCTGTCAACTTGAGAAGGGACTGCCTGAAATAGGCCAACACGTCAGTAGGAAGTAGCGAAAGTGCAAAATGCCCCCCGTCGACAAACTGCGCGGAATATCAGTGCAGATGGTACAACAGCTCTCTGTAATACGTAATTGCTGTAGTGATTGGCGTTATCACCACGTAACAATGTCATGGAGAGCATCTGACCATGAGATTCCAAGGCTGCCCGCGGCGCGGTCAGCCAGCTCGACTAAGCTATTTTGGAGATTTGGCAGATTTGGCAGGAGACTACAAGAACACCTTTCATGACCGGCAGTTATTATAGTTTTTCCGAAGGCAGCAAACCCCCAATAGAAGTGTACCCACATTTGTCTCTCCTGCTTCTAAAAGTGATAGATAGAGCTAACGAAATCTCAAAAGCTCCATTCAGTCAATTAACTGTCGTTGTCACGTTTCCCCCTTCCTAATTTTCTCCTATCCCTTTTCTCTTTTCTGCGCTTATATGATTAGCCTCTAGGCGTCGAAGGCAAGAACCTTTGCATTGATCAACAGATTTTTACATTGGAAGCGATGAAACAGCGTGTAAAAGAGGCCGCCAAAAAATTTATTGCCAAAACTCAAAAGACTGGCAATACAATGCAATAGAATTTTTTTCCAACCTCTTCACATCTTTCTCTTTCAGCGTGTGTCATGCTCAGATTATTAGTCATCCCATTCAAGTGGCCGTATGTTTTTTTTGAATAAAACAAAGAGGGAGAAATAAGATAGAAAAGCTGATATTTTAGGCTGTTTAAGATGCAGTGAATCGCCTCCTCACCATGACCCGCCTCCAGTGCCCCGAGGCCTTGTGACCTCTGGGACCTTCGAGTTTGCAAAGTGTGGAGGTAAAATTGCTGGCTGTTGCCAATTTCGGCCAAATGACACATTGGTAGCGTCTGCCAGTCGAGAGAGTACTCCCCTACCTGAAATAGAAACAGTTGTAATCATCGCATGGTTTATGACGTGGCGAATGGACGATATGGAACTCAAGGTCTCAGTATTGTTTGTGTCCCAGCACTGATCTACATACAGTTACTCGGGTCTGGCACTATGACGAGCAACGGTGGCCTTCTTGTAGTTGTGTGGGGGAGCAATCCATTTGTCGATCTGAATGCCGAGGAACAGGCAATATGCACCGACAGTGACGGATTTGTCCTCTGTATAGAGCCGCTTGAAAGCCACAGTGTGGGAATCCTTTGCTATGATGATCATCCACTTGCGCCCACGTAACTCTTCATGGTTAGTAACCTGGGCTGCGGCATTCTCATGTCTGCATTCAATAGAAAATTGACGATTGTGAGTTTCGACTCGACGGTCTGAGGCACCCATATTCTACATCTACGGGTGGCCGTCGGGGTGCGTTTTCACAGTTGTGAGTGACATCTCATGCTGAGAACATTACTGCTGGAGGTATAGAATCGGTACTGCGTTCGTGCTTCTATAAGAAAATTGGGTACCCATGCGCCACCCTCTTGACCATCCTCCGTTTATCGGACATAACTCGGGCAGCAGTTGCAGCTGGGATGTCAGACTCGCGGAAGCTCGACAAGGGTCCAGGCTCTGTGATCAGATATTCAGTGCCTGACTTCATCCACCCGTTTTTCTTTGTGCAGGATGAATATTATGGGACCATCCACGACAACAAATTTTTTCCTTTCTTCCTTGTACGGGCTCCTGAACCAAATCTTCCACCGTGTATTTCGAGAACACCCTTACACACAACTATGGTCCGGCGCAGGTCAAATTTGAGCAGCGCACTTTCCTTTATGACGTCTGATTTGAAAAACCGGCGCCGATTTTCACCACTCGGGCTTCTCTTCAATTTCTCGAGAACTTCTTCAGAGGCTAGGTTCGCCAAATTTCACAGATACACAGCTTAAGGTACTAGCTTCCAAATGGTATAGTAGCCCGCTGCTCTATCCCCTTTGCTTTTCTGCCATTCCTCTATATGTGTCGGCCACTTTGAATGGGATGACCTAATACATATGAGGCTCCTGGGACAGCACCATATCAAATTATTACACTATTAGTTGCAATAGTAAATGATATGAATATGATACTAGATTTTCTGCATTCTCAAGCTCGAGTGTTATATAAGAAAAATCCAGTGGTTTTAGTGGTTTCCTGTCCCTGGGAGAAAAACAAAAACTCATTAGATTCTATGCGGAAGTAGCGTTAAATATAAATATTCCTTTTTCCTGTGAAAAGCAATACTGCCTACAATCTGAAACAACCTTCGATATCCTTGTCGACAACAAGATTCCTTTTGGTAAAGCGGTATGATTTCCCTCGCCCTGAAATCGAAAATGTCACAGGTGCTTCAGATCTAAACCAGGTTCAGTACTGGAAGCTGTCGAGACGACAGCCGTCACTAACTATCAAAACCCTCTGTCGTCTCCTTCGTTGAACATTGTGGAATCTACTACTAGTTATTTTCAGAGATCAACTACGACGACGATACCTTCTCATCAGCATTCTCGTTGAACTTGGTCGTTCGAGAGGAAGAAGAGGCCTGACAACGGTGAAAGGTAAGGCTTAGAAAAGTAACTCAGCCACATACAAACTCTCTTACTCCTTTGCAGAGATGCTAAATCATTAGATCTGTCTACCGATGCTATCAGTGAAGATTCTGGAGCATTCAGGGAACATCGTCCCGTACAAGTCTAGCAGGACGTTAGGATCTGTTGTATTTCTCAAGTTTCCGTTAAGTTGAACTGTACGCCATGAATCGGATGCTGAACTTGTCGTCTACTAGCTCGTTCTCGCGACGAACTGACTGTGAATCATCGGCCACAACTACGTATGCCATCCGTTTCTTGCGCAGTGCACTTCTCAGACTTCCTTTATGATGGCGGAGCAAGCCTTTCATTTAGCTTTCAAAGTACGAAGTCAAACAAATGCTAAGCCAGGGAAGGTGCAGTGTATTCGTTGCCGCTTGCGAGCCAAGAGCGAGCTTTCGCGATGATGGAAGTCATCGTTCTATTGCAGGAAGTTTGCCTTGAGTACTACAGTATGTAAGACCGTCTGGTTTGGCAGACTGTTTTGCATTAGTCTCCCTTCTAGAAAATAGCCCCTTATCCAACTGAACATCGACGGTAGTTTATGCCATACAAACAGGAGCAAGGAATATCATTTGTTATCGCCCTTTGCTCCCGTTGATCATCGCAGGTTCCGCGAGCCCGGGAGCCAGCTAACGTCTCATTTCGTCCCTGCCAACATGCTAGAATTGCCCAGTGAGTTTCCCTCTGCCTCGAGAGACACGATAACTTCAGAGCAGTCGTTCGGGCTTTCATAAGAATCTGAGAGATCGCGTAAGCGGTTTCCGGCCCAGATATTCGCTTCACATCCCGTGGAATCCAGTCCGTTCTGGGCCAGCAATCCTCTTCAAAACGCATGACGTGATCGGCCACCTGGTCCTCGAAACCTTGACAGATGTGGCTGCGTCCCTGATCTTCGATTGTCGGTGGAGTTCAGAGCCAAGAGTTTCGTATAGTCCAAGTCTCCGCGGCCTAAGTTTTGAAGCAGGAAGGATCACGGAATTGAAGAGGTGTGCCCGAAGCCTAGTGTTTTTCGGCTTCTTCGTGACTCTTCGATGTTCTCGAAAGCTCTGCAAGCCGCTTGCTCCCTCCAAACAGAGTTAAGTAAATCCATAATTCCAAGAAAGGTAGTGATTACCGAAAGGATTCCTGGAACCGCCACTCGACGTCTTAAGAGCAAGGGCAAGTTTTCCTGTTTTAGAAATCGTAATCCGAAAGGTGGTTACTGAGCGCTCCCAGCTTCACAATGCTCTGCAAAATGGCAGATATGTTGACAAGAGATGAGAGCATGTTGTAACGGAGTAGTGCGGGATTCCATGTTCGTTCACACTTCCTATAAAGCTTCCCCAACGTCTCCTGCTTCCCTAAGTCAGGGACAAGAGGATGTTTGCCTTCATGTCACATCAGTAAGTGGGAATGAATTAGTGAAGAGGCATTCGTCTTACGAAGTAAATATTATGAAGAATATTACGAAGATGACATGTAAACAACTCAAAACGTATGATGGGCAAATCCTTCGGAATATTAAAAGATGGTCACGCCGCTGGTATGAAATACACCTCCTCAAATAGTAAAGAGTCATAGAAATATGACGACAAGCTGTCATCTTATTTACAAGGAGGATTCGTGCCCTAAGGACTTCAATGGGTCCGCACATGTAAAGGAAAGCCGCTTTCGTCATTCGAAAATACGTGGAAATAAGGTTGAAGCGAATATGAAGTTGACTATCGCGGCTTAGCGTTGGAAACAACAGCTACCGAATCAAACGAGAAAGGCGCAGAGGCGAAATGCAATAGGTCGGCATATACATGGGAGGGAGCAAAAAAAGACACTTTTCTTCCTCGTCATTCAAGTTACACTTTATTAAATTCTGATTGGACGATTGTACACTATCAAGATACTCCGCCCCAGCCTTCTGGACAAGCGCCATCGAGAGATTCTGCCACGCGACCGTGATTCGGTGCCTGAGTTCAGCGAGGTCGTTGATTTCTCCGCCACTGTAGACCACCCTGTTGAGCTCCGCTCGAACCCGGTAATCGAGGGGTTTAGGTCAGGTGACACACTTAGATATTCCGTCTTCTTCAGGTACTCAACGCCCTTCCATTCCAAGTAGGCGAGAGTTTTTCCAACGCCCTTCGATTCCATGTGGTGGCACCCAATCCTGTAGCAGTACGAAGTTTCCAAGATGGTACAGGCGACGACATGAAGGCAGGATATTCTCCTCGAGTTGCTCGATGTAACCGTCAGCGTTCACTTTCAGTCCGGGGTCCACGAAGAAAATATCGGTCTTCCCATTCCAGGAACTTCCGGTCCATACCATCAACCCGCGCCTTGGACGACTGCGGTGAAGATGATGTCCTAGACCGTAGCGACGTTGTCGGAGCTGCTCGATGTTGGAGGTCTTCCAGATCGAGAGTGCTGGTCTCCAGGTAGCTATCCATGGGTGACTCCATACAAGAAGTTTCGCAGCTGTTTGGAGGTGTCATTCCAATAGGCCTTCTCCAGTCAGACTGCGATTGGAGTGGCTTCATATTTTGGTGTACATGAAGGTGATGGACGAGAGCCTGCTTCCGCTTATCGAAGAACATCTTTTGTGTCTCCCGCCCTGGTGCTCGTATCCACGTCTTCTATCTGGGCTATGTAAACTTTACTGATATGTGATTCGGCCAAAAGTCTTTTTTATTGCCTCCTCCTGTATGTCGTAGTGTGGCGTGTCGCGTGCTGCGTAGGAGCCGTTCTGGTGCTACTCTTCAGCTTCATTTCCGCGTCCTCCCGAGTGACGGATAGGCACACTTCCACAGTTGCGGATCCTTTCGCACATGGTAGCAGCTATAATACTTGAAGATGAGTAATGCGTATCCTGCACAGAGACTGCCTCATCAGTCTGACCGATTCCTATTGTTTTATTTTCGTCTCTATGGGGCATTGATATACCAACCGGCGTAGTGCTATGGCCAGAAAACAGGATATTTCAGCGTGGCCAAAATTGGTTCACTCTGAACAGGTAGTGATTCGTGTGCTGCTCAGTCTATAAACTGCATGCACTCAAGAGAGCAAGAGTCGTTACACCATCGTGTATGCTGCGCTAGACCTACTCGACTGATACACGTAGAAAGGCAATGCTCCTGATGTAGTATCCGGTTTAAGGAATGCGCCAGCGCATCCAGAATCTACTCAGAATCGCCAGTTGTTTCTGAGTTGTTTCGAACGCTACACAATACTTGCGCGCTGGCCGTAATGTACACAGAGTGTCTTCCTTCAACTTAATGAATCTGTTTCACTGACCCGCTAACTGGTCGGCCGCGATCACGGTGGCTTCTCGATGAGGGGAAAGTTGTGCTCGTGATTTGACTCCCGGCTAGCCGTGCAGGTATTGTGTTAAGGACATGAATAATAAAAGGTGTCAAATATCGGCTGTAATGTTAATATAGAGGACATACTTCGTGCATGCAAAGCACAAACGGAAGTCTCATTTTAAGGAAGATGCTCTGCTGAATTTGGAGGAAAAAAATTTTTTTCAGGTTTTTCCTCCAGGTTAACTAAAATTGCTTGTTCCAGGCTGTCTATAATATCTAGGGCTTAGGGAGATAGTAGGGATAGCATGTTGCAAATCGGTTTGCACCGGTCTCAGTTTGGTCTCAGAAGGAAACTACGAGGAGGGCGGGGAGGTCGTATTCCGCTAGAAATTTCCAAAAAACCCAGTTTTCTTAAGACGTGAACTTCTGATAATACCCCTGAGCTTCTAATTCTGACAGTCGTGGTAGGTGTCTACCCCATCCCTCCCTGGATGGCAAGACCTTGGGAAAGTTGGTTTGGGGTTAGACATGGGAGGCCTGGAGGTGACAGCACTTGCTCAATAGTCATCCAAAACAGCAGCGAGCGCGACAAGGTGGGTAGCAGTCGCTGTGAACTTACCACTGGATGGTGATCTTGCAGGACAGAGCAGAAGCGGATGACCTTCTACATAGTTGTACTCGTTCAAGGTGAAGACTGCCTTTCAGTTAAGCACAGTAACGAGGTGAAGGTGAAGCAGATGCAAATGGATAAAGCCCTAGGCTATCGACATGATGCATATGGTCCGGATCAAATCCTGCCCATGCCAGCCATCATTAGAGACGAAGTCCGCTTGCCACCGGTCGTCTAGGATGACACAAAGCAGTGAAGATGCACTAATAGGCCTTCAAAATAATAGCATGCAGCGAACCGCCTCGAAACTCCATACTATTCGGAACTGAAACAGAGTGCAGGGCGCACTCTAAGAGGACTGATCGGAGCAGAATACTTCTCCCTTCTTGTCTTGCGATCCTTCGGATATCAGGACAATTTTACGCCATGCAGAGCCCGCCTTAATCGCTTGCTTTAATCGAGCTACTCTTTACAAATTCACTTTCTGCAGTGTTGTTCCCACGAGTTGTGTTCTACCACCAGTGTTGTTGTTGTTTTGCAGTGCTGTTCCTTAATGAGATGGAAATCCATTCTTCCCTACCCCTTATTCCTCCACCCCCTCCCTTTCCTTCCACATTTAATTTTTTGGCCTTTTTCTGGTGTGAAGTCTGATATAGCGAGGTTTTCTGGATCGC
>MU913248.1:2013-12595 GCA_036418165.1 Cooperia oncophora | reverse complement strand
GCCGGCTCCCCTAACACCTCTTCCATATTACAACACCACATCCCATGCTCCCTTACCGTTTCGATTAGGAACTGAAAAACTGATGCCTCAGCGTCACACCCTATGCTAGGACATTACCCTACCACCTCTCCCTGCCCCTCTTGAATATTACTGTAGCAGCTACTATTGATTAACTTCTTTTGAAAACAAGGTTTACGCTCTCCTCCGAGGATTTTTTCCCGGCCTTGTGTGGAGTGAATGGGTTCTTGCGAGCGTATCACCTTCTCCGCTTAAGAGTGCTCGGAAACAGGGCTAGAGTTTAACAGACCCGGGTGCCGTCTCCCAGCTCCACCCTACGCTGCCACACGGCCAGCCACAAGCCTCACCATGGCTGAATGCGCTACCTGTCTACACCTTCTCACTTCTGGTTCACCCCTACCGCTGACTGCGTGTTCGCTGCGGGATTGGGGCATCGACGCAGTTGCTGCACATGGAGTCAAGAGGGTAGTCAGGAGAGAGCATCCGGGTACCGCTACCTCCAGTAACATTTCCATGCACTTTGAGCGGGGCAAGTGGCACGCTACTGCAGCTGTGGAACAATTCACCTTTCCCAATTCAAAGTGGCGGTGACTTCAGCGGAGCACAATGTACAGTTTGTATTTCAGCTCTCAGTGGCTGTCCTACTCCTGAAATATCGACGCGCTGCTCGAAACACGCTGTGCCAAGGTTTTTTCAAGTATTCTGTCCATCACACACGCCAGGCAGACGCATTTACATAATAGGATCAGAATTAAGCTGAACTGAAAAAAAGGCAAAGCGATGACAGACGTCTGCTGGGTGGCAGCCGGCTTATGTTCGCCATGAATAGCCACTCCCAAATAAGATTTGATCGGCCAACATCATGTCGGCCGTTCGCTCCTCCCTGGACATATGTGCTTTTCTTTCCCAACTATAGCTCCATTTTTTCAATCACACGTGAGGACATGTTCCTTCTAGATTCTGATCTCTTGAGCACGCTAGCATTACTGGTTGGAAACTTATGTAAGCTTTACCGTACATCCAGTTGTTCAGTTCAGGGGATGGATAATTACTATTTTTTTCTGCTTGGTTCCTGTTTCCTGTTTATCCTGGGAACCTTAATAGCAGGCAATATTGTATGCTCTGTCTACTTCGCGCTATATTTCGGTGCTGGCTTTAACAATTTCCTTGCTTCACCTTAGGACAGCTATTTCTGGCTTGCTGGCTTTCACGTACTTTGAGCCTGGAAATTACTGACCATGAGGTTAATGGTGCGCCTCGAACGAACAAAAACGATCTCAGTAGCCCAGTTTGTTGCCGAGTTTTGCATTGCTTCGTATTCTGCCTTCTGACTGTTTGTGAATAAGAGTGAATTGCCTTCTCCCCCATCTTCTTCTTCTCTCTAGCTTTAGTCTCTTGGAACAAGATTTCGCTGTGGTTCAGACCACATTTCCTCACAAATAGCCTTAATGTTCATGGTAAACGAGTGCTTAAGAGAATGTCATTGGGTGTGCAAATACCTGAGACACCTGAGAAGAAGTTACCTGAGAAGCCTCGTAATTCTATCTAGAGAAAATCGCATCAGATACGGAGTAGAGAATCGTGGATACCGTCTAGGGCATGACCAGACCATATGTTTCATTTCGGTGTCCACTTCCACCCAGGGTACATCATTTGGCTGGGGATTTTGGTTCGACCCCCTACCCCCCCCCCTGTAGTTCCCTCCTCTGATCGAAATGCCGAGCGGGAGGGTATATAGTACAGATGAAACTAAAAACCGCGAAGAGTCAGTAACGTCTCCCAGATGGCCAGAAGAAGAATACGACCCCCCCCCCGCCCTTCCGAACAATTAGCAGAAACGACCTCTACTCCTTCTGAAACAACAAAAAAGCAATCAACTAGGAATTTTCGCTCAGTCCAGAAACGACGCGCTTCCTCTCTTAGCTACCAAGTGACACCAGGCATGTTGGGAAATTCCCGAACAATGATGTGCCCTATTAGCCACTTACACCAATTCCTGCCGTGCTGTGACGGCGTGTTGGAAATGCTCTACTCAAATAAGGCAACTAAAACTCTGGCCACGCCTTTCTGCGCTTTCTAGCATGGTGGTTTTCGTGCTCCTTGCTACAGTACCCAATCATAGGCACTGCTTGAATTTGTCAACAAAGGCTTTTGTGCCGGGAACACATTCAGAGAACTGCGGAAGATGCGAGAGAAGGACTTTCCTCCTCTCTCTATTGGGCTGGTGCCTGATTAGCCGAATTTCCCAGAAAACTGCGGTATCTACTCAAAGCTATTAGCCGTCTGGACCAATTGTCCATCAATGGAACGCTAATTTTAGTGGCGGAACAATTGTGTGGTGGCTACAAGGTCGGCTGCACACTGGCAGTTAAGCGGTCGGTCTGAGATCAAACCTTTTAGCGGCTATAGTGTTGGCAGCTCCTTCTTTAGATAGTCGTTCGGTCCATGATTTGTACGAGACGACAGAGAACGTGGAACAAATATCGCTTTCCCTCTGCGCTGCATGCCATGCCATAAAGCGCTGCACACCAGAACGCTCCGGAAGTTTTTCCACATTTTCCAAGAAAAGGGTCATTTGCCGCTCTTGGCAGGATGTTTAATCGCTCTTAACCCTTTTTTCCATTTGGAATTATAGGGCGTGCAGCAAATATTGCTCCGCCTCTGCAGTAAACTGCTGCCCTTTCAAATGAGTAACAGGTGCCAGTGTAAAGCCCACAATGATCCTAATGCTACAAGTTCAAAAATTTGTTTAAAAACTCTCATCTTTAAAACCCTTGGGAGCTTCCCAGAGTTGACTTCAATGTAAAAATGTTGCCTAATCTCCTTCCCAGCGTGCTAGAATCAGTACATTTCATAGCCAAAACTCACATCAGCGCCCACCTTGAACTCCCTCTTCCCTATGAATCTTGAGCAGAAAAGACTCTCATGTTTTTGCCAGAAGCAATGACCAATCTGACAAAAAATAAATATGTTTCTTAATTTACTTGGGTCTATCGCGCCATATCTCATTCAGTTCAGTCACAGCCTTTTCAGACGTTGAATAGAAATTTCAAATGAGTGACAGAATGCTAAACTACTGGATAATCTATAAATTAGATGTCTTTCAGTTCGGGACGGCTTCGTCCACGGTGCAGACCGATCTCTCGTTGGTGAACATCGACGAGGAGCTTGCCTCCTACCTTCAGAAGCTCAACGACGGAAGACCGATTAGTCCAGAGGTACGTGACTTCGTAGAATATTTGTTGCGAGACTGAGGCTGATAGAGGCGAGAGGAGGAAAGACTTTGTCTGATTGTTTGGAGCGATAAGTATACACGTTTGGGAATACAAAATAGGGATTACAAGGGACAGTTTCGGAGAGGTCCGGCTGTTGTTTTTCCTCTGGCTGCGCCTTTCCAGTAGCAAACGATATCACAGGAGAGGAACCCTAAAGGGTCAACCGTCTCTGCAGTTTGATAAGGATTCAGAAGAAAAAGAAGTTCCGAGAACTTGTAATTCTATCTATTCCGCAGTGAAAGCTTACCGAAAATGAATTCCTGATCCCTTGATCTGGTCCTCTGATACCTGGAATTCATGCTTTGCAGGTGTGCCATAAAATTTTGAGGTATATTTTCAAATTGGTCGTATGGGCGTGGCTAAAGCGTCACATTGGTGGGGCACTCCTTCATGGGGACGCTCCTCCTCCATAAACAACAGAATGGGTGTGAAAAACAACTGTAGACCTGAATCCGCCCATAAAATCAGCTTGGCTTGAGCCTTCGAACATGTAGGCCGCCTTTCAGCTTTCAATCCTAACGCCAAGGCACAGCAGTTTTCCATATAATTGGCTAATCAGTTGTGAACTGAACAGCTCTGAAAGGATTATGGCGAAATAGTTTTGTGAGTTTGATCAGGTAGGGGCGCAGGAAGATAGGGTCTATCGTGGGTCTCGCCCCGTAATTTTCCATTAATCAGCAGTATGCACAGTGTGTTCCTCAGAATTGGATCCGTTCCCGATTACCTTTCTTTGTTCTCAGATCGTGATGGGCCATGATCCGGAAGTTAGCGGATAATCCGATCACCCGGATAGCAATGAATTAATATAGATATAGACATATCGTTATAATTAAGAATATCACCGGTATCGCAAAACTATAAGATCAGCAAGTGGGTAGAATAATAGAAACAAACGGAAGTAAACTGCCATGAGCGAAGAGCACCGCACCACTAGAGATAATCTATCGAGAGAAACTATTTCGAATGACTCCTTGCTTGAAAATGCGGTATAACCGTGGATGAGACTAGATGCGGATCAATTCACTGTGACCAGATTTCTTCATTCTTTTAGTCTCAGAAAATCTGCTTCAAAGTCAGTGGCCACGATAAATCCTAAAGACGAGTAGGACTAAGATTACCCTGGCAGGATAGAATTCCGCGCCCCTGCCAGGCGCTGCATAGCGGTTTCCCCGTGGAAGGTGCCCTCATAAGAGCCCTATCAAGCCACAACTTTACGGTCCCACAACCACCGCCACGCGCCGCCCCGCACCACAAACAGACCGATCGTTCCTCGACCGCCGTATTCATTCATTTGCTAAGCAAATTATGAAGCAAAGGGATTGGTATGAAGCGTCCGTGATTGCTGCATGCATACATGGGTACACATATGCAGCCGTATCTTCGGTAGCATAGCAGACGCCTTCAAATCGCCTACGGGAAACTCGTCCGAAATCGATTTACAAGTCACTGAGAAAGGAGGCTTTTTCTTCGCAAGATTTTGACCGTTTCATTCCGTTCTTTCGCCATTTCCCCACTATACAGCGCCCTACTAGCATTTTAGGCTAAGTAGGAAACCATCGTGCCAACTGCCTTTAACTAATTCAAATTTTGTGTTGCAAGGTAGTCCTTAGATGCACCTTGAGGCGACTAGGGCGGCCCAAAATGAGCTGTGCCGCTAACGCGTTCTATAAAGTTTCTTGTACGTCCGGGGTTTCTTGCATGGCTCGTTTGTGTGAATGTAGTTCGTGTGGCTTTTGCGTTCGGTTCCTTTTTTGAACAGCTGACTGAACACGAAGGAAGACGGCCTTGTCGATTCTTCTTGAATTGTGAGGAAAGTGCGATGATTACGAAGCATTCAAGACATTGTCAGCGAGCACAAACAAACGGAACGGTCAGTTGCGGTGCATCTAAATGAGGACGAACTCGAAGGCGCACTTCTCTCCCCGCCTCCGTTCGCTGACCTCTTCGTGCAGAAGTTTCTTTTGTATTAGCGCTGTGGTGTATATTAGCGCTATGGTGGTATTCAGTTCTATGCCGCATCCATCTTAGGAGAACGGCTGCTGCTTCAGTGCCCCCTTCCTACCTTTTTCTTCTATTTTCGTTCTTCTGGGAAAAATATCCCCAGCGTTTCAGGAACTTTGAGCTTTTCAGATAAACTTTGAACATTCCTGAGAACTGGTGCCACATTCGACCGTCGACAAACAGTAAAAGTGTTCGGCAGAATGAAGCTCTTGCCGTGTAGTACCTAAAAGAGCTTGATTGTTGCGGAAATCCCAGTCTTCCGCTTTGGTTGTTGGCACTTTCGAGAAATACTTTCAACTGCTTCCGTCCTCGCTCAAAATTGCGACTTTAGCTTTACGAGAATTCATTCAGAGTGCGAAAATAGTGTTTCGGAAAAAACTAGAATGAATGTTTCAGAAGAAACTAGAATGCCCAGGGATAACGAATCCTTCTCGTAACAAGATATATGATATCGTTTTCCGAGCGTATTTTTTAGTGTACCGAACGTGGAAGCTTACCGGAGGCCTATTCGGCAATCATGAAGAAAGACTGAACTAAAAGCATTTGCAACCATTAAAGACCAGCCGTGAATGAAGTGTGGAGCGAGTTGGTATTGGCGCTTTTACCTTGTAGTTCATGACTCCTAGTCGAGGGATGAAATGGATCGAGCCTCTGTTGGACCGGTTAATGAAAAAAGAGTAAATTTCTGATCCAAATTAGTCCTTTTTTATGCCTAACAAACTCCTCTACCATCCACAATCATGGCGACATTTCAGTTGTTATTCCGCCAGTAACCGCAGTTTTGTTCGCCGCGGCGCTGGGGCGTTTCAGAGGTCTGGGTTCGGCGCGGCACGCCTGTTTTCCCCATTTGTGGAAGTACATAGGCAAGCGACTGCGTTTGGTGGAGAATATACTGGCACCGTGCCAAATCCAGTCCCCTGAAATGGCCAGCATCCGCAGCGAACAAGACAGAGAATGGAAAGCTCGGTAGAGCTGCATAGTAGACGACCAGAGATTTGACCACCGACCGTGCATTTGGTGACCGATGCCACTTGCCACTGTTCCACTTCTAGCCACCTTTATGGTGAATGCCATGCCACGAAAAGTGGCCAAGGAGGAGGCTAATAACGACTTATCCAATCTTGCGCTCATTTCAATCCAGTCATTGCTATATGCGAGTTTTCTGGAGGCTGACGTAGCCTAATAAATTAACCATCTCACACTGGGGGTCGAACCCGCACAAATCAACCAAGCCGTCCATCCCTCGCCACGACGGTACTAGACGGGAGCAGAAAATCGTGGCTGGAAACTTGCTGACTCATTTTCTCTCCAGCGCTGTTGCATGGCGAACTAGAAGGATGAAAAGAAGGGCGCTGTTGTATTCGTTGGGGGGGGGCATTAAATGGTACTTGGTAAACCTGCACAGGCCACTCTGTGGTAACCAAAGCCCTGCTCTGTCCATTCGCAGGCTTCACCAGAAGCTTAATCTCACCTAAAAACATGACCTGCGAGATGAATGTGCAAAGGAAACTAGTAAGAGGACAGAATGTCCCCTTCCAAGCCGAACAGCGTGACAAGAGAAAGTCAACCACCTTTCCCTTTCCCCTTACT
Organism: Cooperia oncophora; assembly: GCA_036418165.1. Lineage (NCBI taxonomy): Eukaryota > Metazoa > Nematoda > Chromadorea > Rhabditida > Trichostrongylidae > Cooperia > Cooperia oncophora. The sequence continues at coordinate 5,711 of MU913248.1, read as the reverse complement.
CCGCTACTGTAAGGAGGAGATTTGCTCTTGGGCTAGACCTTACACCAATGTCATTGCCCTTGAAGTACACCTATGCCTGTAGCTTTATTATGGCAACTAAAAATTATTTTTTATCATTCTTCAATAAATCCTATTCGGCTAACTTCCCCTCGCTTGTCGTAAATGGTCCATAAATCCGCTTCAAAATGGACATTGAAGAGAACTGACAGCATGCACTTCCAGTTTCACACTAATACTGCACTAATACTCCTGCTCCATCATTAGAAGGTACTATTTGAGGAATATTCAGAAAGCGTGCATGACCCTCACGCCATTAACTGACCCTGAGCCACTGTAAAGCGACGAGTTAACAACTGTTTTTATTTTTTTTGTTTTTTTACAGCTTATAGTGTACGATAAAGGCAGTCAGGGTGAGGGGCAACACGACCTCTGGGATACTCCTTTTTCCGGAAAATCGAGGAGTCCAAACCAGAGTCTCGAACCGATGAGCTGCTTCACCCATTATTCTAAATTGTTGCGATCATGGTCGGCAAATTACTTTAAGTGCATTGTCCGGCGACCTAGCCCAGCGCCAAGAGCAGTGGCGGCACATTTCCGTATTGGTGCTCGTTGAGGCTGAACATTTCCTGCATGACACTCCATCATGTGGACGAAACGGACACCTCAGCTGTGAGTGCAAGAAAAACGTCCGCAGAGGCACTCAATTCCCAAAATCCGTTCGTACTTTTCTATGCCACACGTTGCTGCCGTCTCTCCATGACGTCTGGTACTAAAACGAAAAATTCGATATTTCTCCCATTCAAAGTTCTCATCCTTTCTTCTACGCCTCTTTTGAGACTTGAGACTTCTTTGCCGTTATGAAAAGGCCTCGTTAATGGAATTCGATTGACCTCGGTAATAAGTATGAGGGCTTTTCACGGTTGGCCCTATCTATCAGGACTTAGATCAGCAACTGCTTTTTAAATTTCTAGTCTGTTGACGCAGTTCGTACCTCAAAAGGGCGATTATTTGGCTAATAACTGAAACCTTCGAGAGCGCGTAGCGCGTAGTTCAGCGAGTTGAGTAGTCTTCCGAGTACTGCATTGGTCTAGTCACTGTCCAAGCAGGGTGTAGCATCGTTGGGAGTATCCATCGAAGGTCGTTCTTGGTCACTGGGGAGAAGAAGGGGAGGGGATGGTCCTGTTTGGCCGGTGGGGATCGCATTTGACTTCGAGGAAAATGGTTTCGAGCTGCATGAAAATTTTTTTCTGGTACCCCTCCCTCTATTATCAGCTTGACGGCAGTTTTTCAACGAAAAACCGGAGAATTTCAAACAAAGCGGTAGGAAGCGTGAAAATTTGGGAAGATGGTAGATGAGAAGGGGTATGAAGAACGGGGGGGGTAGTTTTATTGGAAGAGTAAGTTGCAAGGGTGAGGTCGTATTTTGAACAGTTTGTCCTCAACGGGAGAACTTGCACTGTCGGCGACTCAGGGCTATCACTCTACTACTCCTACATTTTTAAAGCTGCTATTGAGACAGCAAGTAGACCAAATCCCCGTTCGACGCTAGTCTTTTCGGGAAAACTGGTAAAACTTTTGGAATATTTGTAAGGAGATGGGATAATTTAGGGACGCTATTTCACCCAGTGCTGTATTCTTCGTCTGACTAAGCTAATTGGGAAATGGATTACTCCGTAATCCGTCCTTTAGGAGAAGAATTAATTGCATTTCTTTTGCTACTGTAAAATTTCTGAACGCTATTCGATAAAAATTCTACAATTAAATTTTTTGAAGCTGTTTTTTATGATTACTGCTGTTTTACGCCGCAAGCGTTCCGAATGTTATCACAAGAATGCTGAGTTATGGGCCTGGGGTTCGACTTTTGCCCATAACTCAGCATTTTTATGATAATCTACAATTAATATATTCGCCTTCTTTCTCGACGTTTGCCGTATCACACTAATAAGCTGGCAGCTGTAGATCTTCCTTCACTTGCCTAGAAGAGTTGATTTCCAACAGTGAACTTCCCCTTTGGAAAGTGCCAAACTCTTGGAAAAAGGTTTCCGTCTCAGGAAATTAAGCTTTGGATTGACTTAACGAACAGCACAAAAGGTTTTCTTTTTCATAGCAGTCTTGCGCTATCGCTGTGCCAAGGAAATGAGATTGTCGCTATGACTAAACTCGAGCTCGTAGAATTTTTAGACAGTTACATCAACACTTTTTCTGAAACGTCCACAAATTCCCGTATAAATGAGGCCTACAAGGGCACCTCCACCCGTTATAATTGGAGCTCTGACAGCGATCTTCTACTGTAGACAGTGCTTAGCTCGACTGCAGTCTTGTCCGATGCGTATGATGGGGCGTGTCAGTGAGGCTGGGTTTGGCGCACCGCCTGCCCGTTCGCCGCCACTTGTTGAAGGGGTTAAACAACAACAATGGATGGAAAACGACTGATACACTGGTATGGTACAGTAATGTCGCTTGTCGAAAGGAAAAAAGCAGAAAAACAGACTGGCGCCGCGCCAAACCCCCACGCCTTATCGTTCGGAGCGAGCAAGACTGCACGCGGAGCGCTATCTGACGTTCGCACTAGAGCATAACCTCTAAAGTTCCGACAATCTGAAAAGCGATCACTAGTTCCTAATTGGTGTTGCTTCTGCAGGGATCTTTTCGCTGCCATCGCTTTTGGATCACTTGGAGGGGTCCCTGTTCCTTTAGTCTAAACCCTTCACGTCAATGAAAATTTCCGGACTTCTTATTATACTTCCGGGTTGAAACCGGTGGCCATCAACCAAGAACATAAAAACGTTTTTTCTGAGAAAAGAAACTTTCGGCGGCATTAACGTCGGTCGAGAGGAATCGAATCTGTTTGACGAGACGAGTCTCATGTGCTGTGTTTTGAGCTGGCCACTAACTGCTGGATCACTTCAGAGATTAAGCGTCGCGAATTTAGTTTAACTGAATTCTCAACTCAATAGATAGATCAATACTCTATGCGGAATAGCCTTCTATTCTATTACTTTTCCGCTTGATGGGTAACTTTGAGGTGTGCTACCTCTACCTCACGTCACCAGGTTATTTGAGGCCTGACATCTGCAACAGTCTTCCCCTTCCGCTATAGATTTGACCGACGGAACTACGTGGTGAGAGGAGAGGAGAAGTGCTACTTACTAATCATCAACTATTTACATAAACGGCAATGGTCCAAGCCGGGAGAGAAGGGTCTAAGGGCTGGATCCCAAGAAGATCATGTTGCGGTCGTGACGGACAATCAAGGGAGCCGCCCATTGAGATTCCGTGGACTGCCAAACGGTGCCACCTATCAATGCCCAGATGTGCTCCAAATAGCTGGAGCTAGAGCTCGAGTGGGCTTGACACCTCAAAGTTTGAGGGAACCACAGAAGAAAGTTCTCTTTTGTGTGACAATGCTCGCTCATATATCGCGAAGCTGACACTCGCAATCTAGACTAGACGATTCTTTCCCACCAGCTGCATAGTTCTGTCGTTTCCTTTTCTGACTTTTCCTTCTACCTTCTCTCGGTCTTTGGCTCATTATCTAGGGGGACGCCATTTGGCTTATGAGGTCCACCCCTAATTGGCCTCTAATCGCTTTTTGATCCAGGCTTCTACAATGAGGGAATTTGAAAATTGCTCTGATATTGAAAGCTATTTCTGGATACCTATGGAGCTGGGGGCAATGAAAGCAAGCTAAATAATCA